>SDVV010007548.1:0-17717 GCA_016164225.1 Gammarus roeselii
TATAAAATTCACTATTTATCCCCTTTAGGTTCAGAGACAATGGGACATTCATTTGACGGCATTCTAAAGTTGTAATCCATGTTCCATCAAATCAGACCAAACGCATTTAAAGAAATGTTTTCCCATAATATTTGGAACACCTTATTTAAGGGATAATATTTCCACCGAAATCTAAATTCGGGAATTCGATTCGCAGAGCCAACGTTCGTGAAAAGGTTCCGGACTCAGAAGCAAACATAGAATTTAGATGAAATATTTAATCGGCTCCACAACAGCTGGATTATTTCAGATTATTTCGTATTGAAGTTGAATGATATGAAAACTAATCTCCAGGAATTATTTCGCGCTCGGGACTATTCATTTGTTGTTTACGATGCGTTGCACGGAGTTCTCGATACAATCATAACCTTGAAAGATAACAAATAGAATGTTTCAGTTCAAGCAGAAATTAATTACATTTATTGACACATGTGTGAGAAAATCGGCAAAGGGAAAGTTGTGGATAATTTTTGAAACTGACCTGTTCAAGCACGATATAAAATGAGATGATGTCTGAATGTAGCATCTTTGATAATTACAGCAAATCAAGACGGAGACTATGCAATAGTGGGATAGCTTACTGATCAACAATACAGTCCTTATTAATTGCACGAATAGGCAGCACGGAGTCGCACAGGGCTGGTGTAATCCCAACTGTGGTTCCACGTGCTCATTTATTTGTTCTGAGAATAATACACAGACGGCGTCTTTGGATTCCGACCGACTCATCAGTATTAATGTATGAACTTATATCGATCAATAAATGAACCTCAACATAGGTAGGTTGTTATTCGTCTCATAAATGGGTATATTATGCTGTGATAGTACTTGCTGTGATAGTACTTGAAGCTTGTAAAGGGAATTTTATCGGAGTATTTTATCTTCATATTACCAGTCAAAGTGTTTTAGTTCGTGGAAGATTTCTTCCATCCGATGCTTTCTAATACAATGCAGAGGCGTTCGATTTAAGGCGGTTATATTTGTGGCTCGCGAAGTGATTGCATAAAAGTCAACATATGAACGATTGTTAGAAAGAAAATGACGTTGCAATGTTCGATAATCGAAATTAACGTAATGAACACTTGAATGCAGTCCATAATACACATAACATGCCATTGAACTCCCTACTCAATACTCAGCCCTGGATACCGCTCGAATCTGAACTGAAGGGCGGGAAAGGTTAGTTCGCACTGTGACCCATGTGACCTCGCACCTAACCACGGGGATATTTCTAAAACCAACAGCCAGCCCCCCTTCTTCATCACAACCCACCATGGGATTCCAACGAGGGAAGGCAAAAACCTACCTGGCTCACGGTCTATACTGCAACCCGGGGAACCACCCTTTGTGTACCGACGGCAGTTTCTAGTGATGCCATTCGGCTAGTTCGGAAAATAAGGGTTTCGAATTTTCCTAGGGTGCAATGGGAAATATTGTATACGCCTCTCCAGTGCCGAGGTCAGAACGGAAGAAAGCAGTGTCGTGCCCAGTCAGCTGGTCCACATTACATAAACGTGTGGACAATATGCATCACAGTTACTTAACAGCTTTTAACAGATGGGTGAATGGTCGCCAATCCCGTTCATAACAGCAGGATGCAGTGATCTACTCTTGGACCCAAAAGGTGCCACCAACTGCCTGCAATGGAACTTCACAACTCATCCTGCTCGCATTAACGGATTTAACGTCATCAACCGCAGTTGGTATTCTGTTCCAAACCCTCGAAATGGCGATCGGGACAATGTGTGGCGTTGCGAAACGTTTCTGTACTAACTTCGCACAGTCGTATGTGGCACGATTGTTGTTATTTGAGTCCAAGATACCGACAGGCCTCACAATCATGAAGCCGTCCAAATATTTCATGATAACAATGAGTAGTCTGGCCATGGCAGTGAGGCCATGCTTTTTAAAATTATGCTCTTAGCTGTGGTGACGCCGCCACTGAAGTTGTCTCTTAACAAATGGTCCCTGGCTGCTTTAGGCATCCGTCGCAGTGCTCGTGAGTCTGAAATGTTGGATGCACGCAGAGATCTAACGGGAAAAGTAATTACAATTTTAATGAAGTGGGCCTAAATTAAACAGTTTTGTTTTTTGCAAAATTGTATGCATATAACAGCAAAATAGTGTGTTCATTTTGAAGTTGATAATGTCATTTGGGATCTATAATTTGTTGCAGAAACGGCAACAGCTCCATACATCTTAACATAATTTCATCCTTTTTTCGATTATCTCACAGCACATATGTTATATCATGGGATACTCATTTTAATTTGTGTAACATGTTTGATTATAAATAAAGGAGGTCAAAGATGAATGAGATTTTCGGTGAAATTTTAGCAATGTACAAAGTGATCCAATAATCAGCGTTCAGTGCAGTGAGTTCAATAAAAAAAAACGGATCGTGTCCACAGTATTCTGTCACATGGTGACCCCAAATGCATATTTTGCTATAAATTAAACAGTTATTGTTTTCCTAACTTCCATAATGTTTTTAGGGAGCCATTCATCTCAGTTTTTCTTTCCCAAATTGACGTTAATTACTTCAACTGCCTTCAATTTTTTTTCCAGCCTAAGCCGACTGTCAGTGTCGATGTCGTTAACAAAATAGAACCATATTTTGGAGGTTCCTACTTTTCACGGACTGTAACATAAAAAATATACAATCTTTTACTCACTTCGACTAACAACATTTAGAAAACACAGAAACAAATTTGAAAAAATGAGTTAATCACGTCTATAATTGTAGGTTACCCACGTGTGGCTTTTTTATATGATAGAAATTGCATTTGGTGAGAAAACGAAAGGTTCATAAAACTGTAATGACATTTGTTCCGTAGGTAGGCAGCTGTTGTTACTTTTCCAACGGATGCATAACATAGTCGTTTTTTAATGTTCCAGAGGATGTTCCACATATATTAACAATATGGATTATATTTTGTCGCATTGGAGGTTTTTCTACGAAGTGAAAATCATCTACATATGCAAATAAATGTCAACATCAGATTCATCAAACAGAGAAACGCTATTCCCCAAATAACCATTTTGAATTAATCAGGAAATTTATTTGGATTGTATAATGTGTTCCATTACCAAATCTTCGAACATGTCCACATGTTTCATTTAATGCACGTCTACCTTAACCTTTTTTTCTTCAGCTACAATCAAAAGAATCAATAAACGCGACCTAAATTGCATACGAAGGGCAACAAGAAACCAACAGAAAGGTCCATCGGCTTAGAGAGGATTTTATAGGCAATAAAACTCGTATGAGATAGAGGCCACAGGACCCGCCCACTTAGTACCAGTAGTTAGGGCATTAAGGTACCTACTGTAGGCCGAGCGTGAGAAGCTACCTATTCGTGAACCTAACTGTTCACGATTAGGTTTCTTCTAATGAAAGGACTGAGTGGGTCGGGTAAATCCTGGCAATAAGCTCTTTATGCACGAACTGGCAATACGAAACTGAGGAAGTGGGGATGAATTGTATCATTGATGAAAAATTGTGCTCTTTTAAAAAGTTTAGTATTGAAACCAAATTTCTGAAGATAATAACCCGGGCCGAACGTTGCCCCATATCTTTTCGGAAGCAAACGAAGACTTCGTGCCCCGGTTTGAATTTTTATGTACAGAACCTTAAAATTAGCGAGAGAATACGAACATGAAATAGCGTCACTATTCGAGTCATGCTTACAAATTCAAAAGAAGATAAAACCCTAGAACATCGGCATGTCAACACACTCGAAGCTGGTCATGAACCAAAAACGATGGGTTCGACGAAGAAATCGGCAAACGGAACGTCGGTATCATTCATCAAGTGAAAGCAGAAGAACAGTGAACAGTGGATCGATCGAAGTTTTTCACGAGCATTCAACGACCTGGGACATCAGTGATAATACAGGAACTGTTACAAAAGTGGGCTGCTTCGGAACTAGTACACCGCAGGGCTACGGTCAAACAAGCTGATGACGGCGTTATTCACCGAATGAGTGGAGTAAGCGTTTATGGACGCCGTACATCGAGAAAGGCGCTTGAACGAATACCAGCAGGCGCGAATGACACCATTCCCGAACTTTCCAGAGAAAGGGTTCATATGAGCAAATAACGACGGTCAACGAAGCCATATTTTAACCCAAAGGGTAACAAAACCATACAGGAAAGAGGACACAGCACCGCAGATACATGGGAAATATGACTGCATCAGGTGCCCGTCCACAAGAAAAAACTTCGAAAGAGTACTTTTTCGCTACAAATGGAGTGGTATAAATGCAAAATAGTGGGTCACTTGGTTAATGTATCCAAATAAAAAAACGCAAATGAGATCATTAGGCCAAATAACGTAGACAAATTTAAGAATTAGGGTTTAACGACATTTCTGTGCCTCTCTACCAGTGTGGCCTTTTTCCGGTGTGGCCTACTACCAGAGTGACTTTATTCAAATGTGGCCTTCTACCAGTTTGGCTTTCTATCAGTGTCACTTCCCACCATTTCATTATGTTTAAGATGATAAGTGAATCTTTCAAGGGCCGTGCACCCCAGCGTCGACTTTGGAATGCCCTACGACAAAGGCCGCACACGATGTCCAAAGTTCTGAAAGTCTTGAACATTTTGATTGATATGTCATGCCTCCTAGGGATTTCCCCCAATGAACAAGCAATCTCCTGCGTATTCACTGGCTGGAATCCCGAGGAGGCAAGACTAATCGATCAAAAGGCTCCAGGCTTCCGGTACATAGAGCTTCGTGCGCGCGAGCTTTTAGGGGCTCCTTATACTGTGACCAATCATCCGAGAAAGGCAATAACTGCAGGAATATTGCTCAATTCGTGGACATCGTTTAGGGAGATGTTTTTTTCATGTTAATGAGCAATTCATCTCAGTTGTTTAAAACGCTTGAAAAGGCGTCAAGAACATTGATCAGTTCCAGTTCCATAATCCTGATTGAATTAATTACATGCTAGGATTTTTTTTTTACTATAACGTCAGTCAATAACATAATTAGTTTATTATTGTATTTCATAATTAGTAATTGACGAATGATGAGAGTTATTCTTGAATGTGTCGCGATTTTGACTCATTATTCTTAGTAAATTGGATGAATATTAACCGAATTTCTCGTATTTAGAGTGTTTTTTGGTTATCGAATACTCTCTATCTCAATCACTATCTAGAAAATATGTACATATCCCATTATCTATACTTATACGATCACTTTTTCTTATAACATTACATATCCTGATGCATTAGCTAATACCAAAATATTTATGAGCCCTTTTCTATATTGTTTAGATATAGAATTTTCTATTTCGAAGGGGAATGTTTGGGATATCGCCAGTTGCAAATTTGATGTTCGAGAGTCTTCCGCACCAGTTTTTGGCTAACATTGAGCATCACAGAGCAGTAGTAGCATGAATTGCAACAACAGTTCTACGCCTCTGCGAGTGATGATTCTACTATTGACATTTATAGACTTGTGGGTAGTGGAAAAATATTATGTGTGTACTCGACCTTTATCATAAGCCTTCAAGACGTTTGATAGCAACCAACGATTGTTAAACAAGTTAACGGTTTCTTAAAACAAGATTATACTGTTGATATGTATTGTTATAATTTTGTAGTTGGGATAATTCAAAATGCCCTAATCTCTACGTTATAATCATTCCATTTGAACTCAACATGAAAAGCCTACAAATTGAATAGGTCTAGACACCAACTGGGAAAACACTGCGACAAGTCCCTACCTCACTTTAATTGACATAAGAAACCAATTAGCAATGCCAAATATAACATGTATGTAACATAGAGTTGTGCTCTGGTAATTCTTCTGCTTCTAACGAATATACAATTTCGGATATGCTGGAGAGACAATGAAAACAACAAAGTCATGTTCTAATTTTTTGGTGGGCTTAGAACGATGATAGGTATTATATCTTAATTAGTGACCTATAAAGCTGGAAGATAAACATTTTGACAGTAAACATAGGGTTGCGAGTTCAAAATCTAACACAGCTGTAATATATACTAATATTGGTTTCGGATATATTTTACCGGTTATTGCAAGGTTATTGGCATTTATTTTGTACTGATTGTTTAAATTCAAGAATGTTCTAAATGATATGAACAGATCTTGATCCTAGTTTCTTTTAAGTGTTTTGATAGCCTATTGGGCAATTATAAAGTTTTATTGAACATCCTGTTTCATGATATTCAAGAAATTGAAATGATGATTGGTACGCTTGCTGAATCGAAGGCAAATCATAGCTCTTTCAGGTTCATTTTTCAAAATAAATGTAAAGCGAACTGACTGACACGATGAAATTTAGTCGTGTTGAACGAGCGCCTGAAACCTCTACTTTAACTGCAAGCCAGTTACTGACCAGTGAGTGTATGAACGGCTACCAAGCCCCCTTCCCTCACCCTCTCCCTCACCTCCTTTTTCCTCATGAGTACGACGAGGACGACTACTGCCACTTCTGAGGATCAAGACTGTAAGGTCCTCGCTGAAGCCAATAGGCAATAGTTTGAACATATGCAGAAAGAGTTTCGTGTGACGATTGCTTTTGAAGTTAGAGGAGCTAGCTGATGATGCTGACGCGTTTTATAAACGTGATAGCATAATCATTTCGGTAGGAACTGTTTCAACACTTCACTAAGGTGAGAATTAACTCGTCGAGATATGTGTGCAAGCTTGTAAAGAAGAAATTAGACCTGATTCTATTAACTTCTGAAATATCTGCCAACCACCGTCTCGGTAGAAAATCGATCTCTCTGAAGCCGGATTACCGCATCTTCGTGGTGAAGTTCTGCAGGAGGGGCTTGAAAAGGAACATCATGTACGCCAGTGAAATCTTAAACCAGACCAGTTCATTAATCAGAATTTGACCTTGACAAACATAAAAAGCTCCCAACTACTTACTATAACTTTGGTTACTATTTACTTTATTTCAGACAATGCAACCATTTTCTACTCATACCCCGCTCTCATCTATGCCACGACCCAAATTCACCTTGGCTATCATTTGTTCATGTTAGCCCCATCATTGTCTGCGTCCACTATGGTGCCACGGTATTAGCGAAATTACATAGAGATGGCATAGAGATGTTGCTTATTGCAGTGACAAGGGCACTGACTTAGGTCGTACTTTCTTAAATTATATTTAAATCATATATCAGAAGTTTCAATTAATTTTTTCGCTGACAAAGCTACTTTCTGATTTAAAATCAATCCTGTCCTAAATGGGGAAAATATTATTGAGCTGGATACTAGAAAAATAGACAATTATTGCGATGAAAAACTCAATCAGCGGGAGCAATACCTTCATACCATGCTTGGTTTAGTGGCCTACGAACGGGAGCAATACCCTCTTACCTTCCTCGGTTCAGTGACCCACGAACGGGAGCAATACCCTCTTACCTTGCTCGGTTCAGTGACCTACGAACGGGAGCAATACCCTCTTACCTTGCTCGGTTCAGTGACCTACGAACGGGAGCAATACCCTCTTACCTTGCTCGGTTCAGTGACCTACGAACGGGAGCAATACCTTCTTACCTTGCTCGGTTCAGTGACCTACGAACGAGAGCAATACTCTCTTACCTTGATCGGTTCAGTGACCTACGAACGGGAGCAATACCCTCGTACCTTGATCGGTTCAGTGACCTACGAACGGGAGCAATACCCTATTACCTTGCTTGGTTCAGTGAACTACGAACGGGAGCAATACCCTCTTACCTTGCTCGGTTCAGTGACCTACGAACGGGAGCAATACCCTCTAACCTTGCTCGGTTCAGTGAACTACGAACGGGAGCAATACCCTCTTACCTTGCTCGGTTCAGTGAACTACGAACGGGAGCAATGCCCTCTTACCTTGCTCGGTTCAGTGAACTACGAACGGGAGCAATGCCCTCTTACCTTGTGACCTACGAAGCGATGAAGTGACCTACGAGGCGATGAAAACAATGAAGCCCGAGTATTGTTCGGCCAGATTGATGAGGAGTTCAAAGAAGGAGGGAAATTTGTCCTGACACCATGAAATTAAATTATGGTATTCAAAGAGTGTTACAAGGGGTCGAGATAATTGGTAAGTTTTTTACGGAGCTTGCCACATTTTGCTCTAGAAGTATTTCTATGAAACCTCTACTTTTGTCTGGAATTTCCAAATGTACTCGATAATTGCCTGTTTTAGGAGGCGCAGACAGATCCATTTGCAATAACTTTTTGTATAAAAAAAAAAAAATCATCCGTATATTATAAATAAAACAAATATTCAGAGCCTCCAGGATCGTTATTTCATTTTTAAAAATTTAAAAACATAATGACAATCAAACTATATTATTGTCCTCGAACAATTTCAACTAGAATAACTTTGGTAAAATTTTAAATATGCAGCGCAGTTGCTCTACAAAAAACTGAATCTATTCAGTCCCACAATTCCATAAACTTGCAATAACTTTGCATTTCGTATGATGATCTGTTCCACAAGTCTGGAATAGGTCAGCAGAGTTCATTTACAGTTGTTCTTTCCATTAGGTTCATTTAAGAGGGCAGTAAAGGAACACTCTGTTGGTTTGTGTAATTCAGAATAGTTTTGTCAATTCTCACATTGCTTCTATGCCTCATTTTTTTTAGTCCTTCATCGTGATTTTGAAGTAAATAAATTATCCTACATTTCTGTATCGTACATTAACTACCTAAAGGTGTGTTCGGCTTGTCATTGGTTCAAGTTCAGCTTGCAATCGTCGTGTTTTCGTGGTAAACGGATTGGTTTGTCTTGGCATACGGTGTTCCTAATCCTCCGTCCTCTACAATTTTAAAATATTTATGAACGTCACACTAAGGACATGCTTATGTGTTTCTCTGAGTTTTGCCCGAAAAACCTATTGGACTTTTATATACAGGCTTGTTGAAAAGAGTAGTTTTGTTTATAAACGTCAATCCATGATTATGATTTGGATTGTGAAGTATTTGATTATTTTTATTTTAAACTGTTTCATACTAAGCTTCGATCCCGTCAATTATGAATGGATGGAACAACGTGAGGACAAATTGAGGGAAGAATTTATTTAGTATAAATATAATGCCCATAGATCTTGTAAACTTATATGATATCCAGTTGATGGGATTTTTTAAAGTTACATCGATACAGTTTCGGTTTGCAGTAAGCCAATTATTTACATGATCCTGTTCATTGTTTATTCTGAACAATAATTGTTTTTTTTTGTTATGGAAAAGTACTAAAAAGAAACATGCGAAATGTTTATCGGTAAAAAAAATTACGCGAAGAATGGGCTCTAAAATAGAACCACGAGGAACACTATGGCCGCTCTATTGAGCATAAAAGATTGTCTTTCGTTCACCACAAACACAAATTCAGTTTGCGGCGGGGCAGATATGAAGTGAACCAATCAATACGATTCCTCATATCCATGTGTCTTTTCTTTAGATACCTATAATTAATGATCTTCACTATCATAGTTCATATGAAAGTTGAAAAAAATGAGAGGATGCCTTGTCGTTGATAGTCCAATTAGTCCGATAAATAAAAATACAAAAAAATATCGCTCAACCACAGTAGAGATATTGAAAAAAAAAAATGATAGACTCTATACTCATTTTGTTTTAAATGTCCATCTTAGATCAAATCAATTTGGCTTTCATCATTGCAGAAAATTCTCTATCAAAATTTGTTGGAGACGTTGTTGATGGAATTGATAGATGGAAAGTCAATGTTGCAACTTTCATGAACCTCAACAAATAATTTGATTAAGTGAATCATGAGGTTTTGAGTGCAAATTACAGCATAATCCAGTTATTTCTAATGATAAGAGCTGGAAAAAACGTTACTTTCATGATAGAAATCATCTAGAGAGTTGGAATGAACAATCATCATCTGCCAGCATGCTAAAAATAGGAGAACCGCAAGGGTCGATCCTTGGGCCCTCCCACATCATCATCAATATTAATTACATTGTAAACACAATAGACATTGTATTGTTAGTATTTTTTGCAGATAATACTACAGTTTATTCGGCAGGAAACAAATAACAATGATTCCGTGAGTAATATAAATAATCAACTTTGTTCGTGTTTCAAATCATCTCACATACAATGAGCTGACGCTAAATGTCGACAAGACCCAGGTCATGATATTTCCCAGGAGGACCATACCCGTTCCTAACACACAAGTCGACCTGAACGGTCAACCGGTTGCATATGTAGCAAGAATAAAGTTGACCGGTGCAATAGTTGATTAAAGACTTAACTGGAAAGATCACGTTTTATTTTTTGCTGGAATGTTATAAAAATCGTGTGGCTTCCCTTACAAAATTTGAAATTGTCTAAAGACTCCTGCTGAAAGTACCATAGCCATATTCATCCCTTTCTGACGTATTGTGTAAACATGTATGCTTCTACCTACAAAACAAATCGAAGACCTATTATTCCTAGTGAAAAGCTTGTCATCATAACACTATTACATGCTAGTAGACGTGGCCACACGTTGCCTCTCTTTTGTCAATGGAATATTCTCCCACTGTGTCAGATCAATAGCCTTTCTGTGCGGCATGTGTCTAAAATGCTTTGAATCATTTAGCTTACAATGATAACGATTGTTTTAATTAGATGTTATCTTATGCTCCTTAACTCAACACAGTACAAAGTACTTTTAAAATACTGAGCTGCTAAAACTTGGAATTCGATTGCCATAAATATAACGAATTGCAGAAATATAGCTACCTTCAACCGTAAACGAAAATTATTCCTGTTGAAACTTGTACCTACAGAACTTCTTGAATTGTAATTTACTTCCGCAATTTTATTTTATAGCTACATTCATTATATTTTTTTCCCGTTTCATATGATCAAATTTCCAATTATATGGTTTATATCGGAATCCGTTAATATATTATACCTTTCTATGAGGACTAATTGAAACGTTTTTTTTTTCGTGTGCACTTGAAGCTTGTCATGCTAAGTACGCGTTTATTTGCAGAATTGGTGTAATCGTGTACCAAACAAGGTGTCAGTATGTAATAGACAACCTCAGGTCAGCCATTTTTGACAGCCGAGTTTTTTATTATATTACAGTTGAAACAGTAAATTATCATTATAAAGTCAATGACAGTGACCATACTACCTTGCTATTTATTATTGAAATCAATGTCTAATGTAAGGCTCCATCTGTCTCGACGTAATAAGAAATGGAGAATAGACAATTTCCTTCATCAATGTCCATCGTTTGGAAGGATGTAGAGGTGAACTTACTTCCCAAATTTAGGTAAAGTTAATATTAAATTCATCTAAGCAGCAAATGTTGTCTCCAGAACAGCTCACGCTGTCATTATACCTTCATATATAGCATGTGGGGCAAATCGTTTGGCCAAATATTTGCGTTGAGCAAAAAAAATTTCTGGATAGAGGTTAAGAGGGTGAGAAAGAAAGACCGGAAAGGAGATGAAGGAGATGAGGAGATGAAAACTGCCAATCGTTGACGAAAATGGTGGTGTACGGAAAAGGTGGGCCGAGTATAATGGTAGATCGTTGAATATCGAGGATGACAGAGAGGCTGACAATGTTGCTGTGGGTAGTGGTGAGCGGATGCCGGATTTTGGAAAGACACTTGATTCGGGCACTACTAGGGACAAGGTGCTGGAGGCGATGGAGATGATGTAAGGAGGGAAAAACCCTAGATTGGATGGCATTGTCACTGAGTGCCTGGAAACGGGTGAAATAACGATTGTCGAATGGTTGGTGAGGCTACTGACCATTTGATTAGTGACGTGCGTGGTAGAGATTAAGTGGTGCAGTGTCTGCATTTTCCCGCTGTATTAAGGCATATGAGATAAAAATGAATGCAGCAACTCAGGAGGTATCAGTTTGTTATGTGTGGTCGGTGGGTTGTATGGGAGAGTGCGGATTGCACAATTGGAGAGGAGCAGTTTGGCTTTAGGAGTGGTAGAGGAGGTGCCGATCAGATTTTTATAGTGACACAGGTCTATTATGAGGAGTACCATGCAAAGGGAAAGGATGTGTTCTGGGCCTTCATGGATTTGGAAAAGGCATACGACAGGATTGGCAGGGAAGCGCAGAGTAGGGTGTTGCGTTTGTGTGGAGTGAGCATATATCTGCTGAATGGGGTGCCGAATTTCGATGTTGGCAGCCAAACATGTGTCAGAATGGGAAGTGATGTTAGTGATTAGTTCAGAGTGAAGGTGGTTTGTGACATGGATGCGTGAAGTCTCCCAGCTGTTCAATCTCGACATGGATGGAGCGGTCAGCGAGTTGCAAGCGAGTGTGCTGTGTCGTGTCTTGGAGCTGTTGAAAACGAATGGGCGGAGTTGGCAATTGAGCCAATTGCTGTTTGCTTTAGATCTAATGCAATGACACGGTTAATATGATGTATATTCGAAGGTATTCTTATTTGAAAAAGGTTGTAGGTGTGTGATATAATATAATGGTTTTACCAAACTCACAAACGTTGATAAATGATCAAATTTGTGATTATGTGGTATTACCTAAATTTCAGCCACGAGTGATTGTAACGTCAACGTGGGCTGACCACAGCGCACAATGTCAAGATTGTCGCATTTTGAACGAAAGTTCCGTGACCGACGCTGTGGGCACAAACTCTGGCAATTATTCGGTGCCGGTATCGCTATCGACAGTACTTTATTCGGTACCGGTATCGCTACCGACAGTACTTTATTCGTTACCGGTATCGCTACCGACAGTACTTTATTCGGTACCGGTATCGCTACCGACAGTACTTTATTCGTTACCGGTATCGCTACCGACAGTACTTTATCCGGTACCAGTAACGCTATCGACAGTACTTTATCCGGTAACGGTATCGCTACCGATAGCACTTTATCCGGTACCGGTATCGCTACCGACAGTACTTTTCTTGGTCAGTGCTGCCGCAAATTGCTCCACAGATACTTTCTGAGCTGCTTGTCTGTGGTAGCTATAAACTTGTACTCATGTTGGAAGAAATATGATCTTCATTCATAAAATTTATTGACATTACGGTGTATAATCCGAGATAAGACAATTTGTCCGGTTATTTCATAAAACCCATTTTAAGTTCTGATCAGTAAAATTGACTTGGACAAAAACATGTGCACTTGTTTTCAAATTATCCTACAAGACAATCGTGGCGACGTGGAGAAAATGTGATCGTGCAGATAGTGAAATAATACTCAAGATGCAGCATCTCTGATTGTTTCCATTCCTATGCAAATGTAAAATAACACGTTCTCGTGATAACTGACTACGGCTGACACTTGGACTGAAATTATGAGATGTCGAGGCTAGATCATTGTCTAGATCATGAGATGTCAAAGCTAGACTATGAGATGTTGCGGCGAGACCACTTCTGTAGTGTGCATGCATATTCTTATACTGGGTGAAAGTCATTGCGCAATATACGCTCTGTATTCTTCGTCGGTATTCACCCTGCATTGTAAGTTAGGCAAGAGGCACCTGAATGTGTTTTTCGTGCACAGTAACATTGGCACCCAAACACGGGCTGTTGTTAACCTATTGCAGAGCAGTTACGCATTTTGAAAAGCTTAATGAGCAGCTTATCATTTGGAAACCAGCAAAATCCGAGCTTGCTCCTAATCTGACTGCTGTTCGACACCTCATTCTTGATGTAACTAGCCACCCTTGCCAGGATTCCTGGAAGAAGCAAAGGTAATTCGCAGGTGATAGCTGTCTTGGAGTCAACGATTCCTGGATAAATTTGATTCTAGGCTGGGTGATGTGTGGGCTGCTGTCTAGATTCATGAATAGGTGAGGTGCACTGGTAACCTTCGTCCCTGGTCTTTGACCCTTCGTCACTGAACTGTAAGGTATAGCAAAACGCTCATGAATAATAATAGCGAAATAACCGTCGTGATGAAGGAAACTGGAGTCTACGGTGAAATAACAACGAGGAGGTGTTCAACAGAGTGGGGAGGCGCATGCAATTGATGCTATTGTTTATAACAGATAACTCCATGACCTTCCCAACGTTTGATCGCAACCGTCCGTAATTGTGCAACCACGTCAATTATGTATTTAATTCATTTTGTTTGCTGGGGCAGCAGTTTGTACATGTGTGACATCTCTTAATCGTATTGATATTGCCCATGAGTATATTAAATGAAAACTTTGTACTGAAATACAATTTTAATAGGTATTATTCTATATATGGTCTATCGGCGTTAGTATTAAAACATGTGTCTGCAATAGCACCCGCCTGCTCTTTTTTCGGTACCACCGCAACCGTCTCCAACGGTACTTCAAAAGTATGGCCACCCACCTCTGGTATCTGGTTAGATTTAATAGTATTCATTCGCAAATGTTTTGCAGAAGATGGACATCGCAATGGAAACTTATATCTGGATGCAATTTTCGCGACCTGACAGAGGAAAAAGAAACCTTACATTGATAATCATTTGTCCACACACGAAAGGCGCCTTAACTTGGAATGAAGCAGAGCTATCTTGAGATATTTTTTTTTACACGCATGAAACCGTGGGCGAGTGGTTAGCGTATCCGACTGCAGTGTCAGCCTCTGGTGCTGCATGTCGCGAGTTCGAGCCTCGGCAGGGACACGGCGGTCTTGTGGCGGGGAGATTGGGCTCCTCCCCCTTCTGTGTCTGCCTAACTTAGCCACCCCCCTAACTAGGGGGAAACGGCTGTATGTCTATACATACATACATGAAACGCGTAAATATTGGAATCCGTTGAAACGTTTAGACTGTTTCTTTGATAAAGGGGCTAAAAGGGGCATAATTGGATGAGGCGCAACATAAAATCGAATTGAGTATTGCGGACTATAAATACAATTCGCTGATGTATTATAACACAAGTAACAAGGCGTGGGGTTCTAAACGATTAATTTCTATATGTCCAATTTACCTGGAATTCGCCTCAGAAAGGTAGGTATCGTTTTTTTTTCAGAAAATTATTTCATTTATATTTAGTATTTACTTGAAGGTGGGTGAATACAGGTATTCTACAATAATTGAAAAAAACATTGATTTTATGTAGAATTGACATTATTTTTCATTGTTATCCCTAATTGTTTAAAATAAATTGAGATCAGTCGCCTCTTATTCCGTAAGTAATTGCATTTTCTGTAGAAATATTGAATAGATATCAATAAGTACACAGCGACCTTTGCCCGAATAATGTCATCCGACCGATCACAACTGGACCAACTCTATACTCAGAAAACATATAACAACAAGATTTAACAGTACACTTTAACTGAACCTCTTCATCTTGCGGTGAATTTTTCCGTTGTTCGACATATAGTGTGATGTTATGTTCAAAATAATTTCAGTGGCTATCATAGTTGACAATTTTAGCAAGCGTCAATGTTTTTTTTTCTGTTTCAGGTGCGATCTTTCTCCGATGAGGACAAGAAAATGGTATAAGAAAAGACTGATAGGCTGAATTGCTAAAATAAATTGTCTTCCGAATAAGCAAATGAATATAACATAGGGAACCATCGATAATCCCATATCAATTGAGTAACGCCTCCAAAACATTACACTCATAGAATAAAATACACAAAAATCAACAGTTTCCTTTAATTAACCGAGTGTATTTATCTCATCATGTACATTGTTATTAAATCAACACTCCAGCTGTTATGGAGCCGATTAATTTTTTATCTAACTCCTTTGTTTCTGTTTTAGTCCGGGACCTATTCCCAAATATTGAGTCTGCGAATCCAATCCTTCTTTGTATTTTCAGGCAGTTGGACGAGTGGTCTTTTATACCCGAATTTCATTTTGGTTGGAAATATTATCCACTAAATTAGGCGTTCCAAATACTCGGGTAAAACATTTATCTAATTGCGGTTGGTCTGATATGATGGAACATGTAATACAACTGTATAATGCCGGCAAATGAATGCCCCATCGTCTCTGCACCTAAGAGGATAAATATTGCATTCCAGTATTTACACTGGTGAAGAAAGAGTTAAAAAATTGCTCGAACTTCTGAGCATTCTAGACAGTCTCATTAGGCACCCAGCATATCGCACAGCATCCGTAAATAACACTGGCATTTATCAGTGCAAAATGTCAACCAAAACCTGCACTGAGAATACAAAATTGTGAATCTTTATTCTCCGCCCTTTTAACTTCAAAATCGACTGGAGTCAAAAACTATTTCTGTTGTTTTTTGTATTGATATGCAATAAAAAAAACATATTAGATAGAAAAATCAATGCATGTTAAGACTGTTTGCACGAACAACTGGTTTCAAAGTAAAAATCTTGGTTTTAATTTCGGGTTTTGTTTGAACTTCGTTTAAAACAAATTGTAAGCAGTTAGATAAGTTTTATGGTTGTATGTTTGCAGCCATACTACTGGAGGAAATGCAAACGAGTAAATACATATTATAAAACACACAATCTCTTTGCAGGGATGTCGTGAATAAAACGCGAAATTAAGAATAAGGTCTCTATCTTTGTAACTGATAGTACCTGAACCGTAACGAGCGGTATCAAAAAAAGGGTTACAGGTTCTGAACCCGCTGCTTATTTTTATGCTTCTAACGCTTCGGTTAGAAGTATTTATTTATTCTGAAAAAGATTGTCATAAACAATATATGATTTTGTCCGACTGCAGTGAAGTGATTTCGTTCGCCTTATGTTTCGTTTCGAGTGAAATGGACAGTTGTGTTTTGTGGCGCTGCCCGTGCCGGTAGCGTACATCATACAGATTGCAAGTATCCTTGGAGGATACATTTGTGCCGGATGCAGACACTGGGTAACCAACTAGCCGCTCGGCTCAATAGAGACCGCTGAGATGGCGGGGCCAATGTTTCAACAAGCGGCGACATACCATCGGGGCAGGGCTGGCGCCTTACCACCCAGACTTGCGATGTCAGCGCTGTTCTGGCGAAAACAAGACAGACTGGATATGCAGCGCCGAGCAATTGACGGGGTCTCGTATCCTGAAGGTAATGCTCCTGATTAGTTCAGGCGTGATAGGGTGGGCACTGTCGTGAGGCCGGCGTTAAACCGTTTCGTTGCGTCCGCACAGGTTAGCAATCCTTTAGCAACGTGCCACCAGCGTATTTACCGGTTTTTACCTTAGGGGAACTGCGACGTTGAGGCCCCCAAGCTAGCCCCAGGCAAGTGGTGCGTCATGACGTCACAATAACGGACCATAAAAGGCACTGGTGACCAGTAGCTCGAGCTTATACAGAAATCGTCCCCGATGTGAAGAGCACGTATTATTATCGTCCTGTGGCCTTCCTTTGCCGTTTCGAACCCTCTGCTGCCTTTTTGAGCCTTCACCAAGTCGTCTTCAAGGACCCAGAGCAAGGGTCCCTTCATAAACCCCGGTGAGCGTTTGCGTTCTACATCTACGAGGGCTGGCCCTAAGTTGAAATTCCCAAGCGGAACCGATTTAAATCCTAGGTGGAGGCCGTCGATAGACGGCCATAGCGATATGTAAAAATAGGATTCTTTACTATTACGCATAGGTGTGCCCAGCAATGTTTTAGCCCATTTCCTACTTAGTAAGTTAAGTAGGTTCGAATCATTTTTGAGCATCCGATACAGTTTGGCATACGTGCCCCGTTTTTTCTCTTTTAATGTGTCCTAATCGGCATACGTGCCCGTTCAACTTTTATTATATCTGTTACCTTGATAGTGAAGTATTTGACGTGTGCCATATAT
>SDVV010007549.1:0-17716 GCA_016164225.1 Gammarus roeselii
TATATATATGTATATATATTTATTTATTTATATTTATATATACACTTGTTTTTCTTTGTGCTGGTTTATGATGGCATGCACGTTGACCATATGTCATTATTCATGGTAAATAATCCAGCGAGAGGGCATCGTCTATTCAGAGCAAGGCAGCAGCAGTGCCAGCAGCACAATCTATAATTTCTTCTGTCTGCTGTCCACTACAGACGTCATTACAACAAATGATACCACCTAAGCGTACCGTTAGATTATCATTGAGGGACATTGTTCATGGGGGTCATTAAGGCAATTCAATGACGATGAAATCATAGTATTATAAAAATGGAAGGCATTGGTGACCCACTTCAACTGTATCGTTCGATGTGAAATCAAATGACTCTACGAGGTACGTGTTATGTATCAAGAATCGTTGAATGCTGCATGGTACATCAAAAAGTAAATCAGAGTGTAAGAACGATGGTAGTGAACTGTATACATGAAAAGTGGTGCGATGATATGCTACAGCAAAGTATTTTATCTTTCTTCGTGACTAATTCAAGTTAAGGGATCTCAATTATATAACGTGTCTAAAGAAGTCGGGGATAATGAAACACTGGTAGCAATATCCGTAGACTATATTTTCAGAAATTGCTCCAGCTTATTTTGTTAGATCAAGTCCGGTTCGCGAAGACTAATAAAAACAACCGTGTCCCCATCCTTATCCAAGTTTTAGATAGATTCATGATATGATTGATCCATTTATTTATGTATTCATAAACAGCGCATGTAAATTTTGATGTTATCTAATCCAATTACTGCACTTCGGCATTTGGCTTTGCAACACAAGCCCAACGATCTCATGAATCTCATTATAACCTCTCTGCATAATAATTCCCCCAAAAAATATCATGTCAACTATTATCCCAAACACGGTGAAAAATACTTGTACTCTGTATGATCCCTTGAGTCATCATAGAACACCTTTGTTTTGAAAGTAAATGTGCACCCTTGAATAGAAGTTGGTGTAACTCAAGTACTGTAAAAACGATGCTCTGACTAATTCAATAAAATTGAGATTTCATGGAGCAAGACAGGGATGCTAAAATTCGGTGCCATGAACATGTTATTATGTTAAAGTGCACTTGAATGCACGATCAAATAATTTGCGGTCACTTATCTAGTCTTGGAATTAATCTCGTCTGTCTACAAATACTCGGCTAGGAATTTGTAGATGGAGATGAAAATGAAATAAATGAAACATGTACGCAGACGATAGCATTAGCCTAGTTGATACAAAATTGATCTATCAAATGAAAACATATAATTTAGGGCTTCAGCGTTCGGTTATTAACCAATCAGAGATTAGTGTGGGGTTCTTTTTAGTCGAAAAACTGGGTTTAATTGCTGGATCTTTCAATCAAAGAGAGTACCGAATCACCCATTAACACACAGAGTATTAAAATAAGTCAATGAGACTAAGTAATGATGCTACAGCGCCCAAAGTACATAACAAGAATATTATTGGCAGCAATACATCAAAAATTAATTTGCTCCAACCACTCTTTTAGAGGTAAAGGAAGACAGGACGATTTTGGTTAAAAGAAGCTTCTTTATATAGCAATGCTCACGTTGTTGGCAAAATTTAATTCAGCGGACGTTAAAAAATATCGTCTTTCTTTCATAAACGAGAGTATTGAAGACTTTGGTCTGCAAGTCATTAGTCTGTCACGGAAATGAAAGTAAACGAGTTGAGGCCCCGATTCACGCATGACGGCCTAAAAAGAGAGTCGGGGGCCTGCGAAGAGGTGCATTCGAGATTTCGTCACACAGCTGGGGTCAGCTTAGCTACAGCTAAAATTTACGTGAGACAGTACACACCAACTGCCCTTGAGGGTACTGAAGCTGTCATTTTTTATAAAGATTGTGCCTCAGAAGCGCCCCATATCCTGCTCAGTCTCAAATGTTTGGCTTAGTTTCGTCGGCCGATCATTGGTCGAAGATAAGTCACTCCTTAATTTGTCTCTGTATATACAGCCATAACAGCAACTGTGGCAGTAGCGCATCGGCGGGCGGGCCACGGGAGTTATGCCCCATTTACTTTGTTGATGAATTTGGTATAACTAATACTAAAATATGCGTTAGCGTCAGTAGAATGACGCCTCTCCTCATCCCTTGGGTGGTATCGTCTCCATTTGTGTAGAATGACATCTCTCCTCATCCCTTGGGTGGTAGCGTCAATGACACCTCTCCTCATCCCTTGGGTGGTATCGTCCCCATTTGTGTAGAATGACACCTCTCCTCATTCCTTGGGTGGTATCGTCCCCATTTGTGTAGAATGACACCTCTCCTCATCCCTTGGTTGGTAGCGTCAACGACATCTATCCTCATGCCTTGGGTGGTAGCGTCAATGACGCCTCTCCTCATCCCTTGGGTGGTATCGTCCCATTTGTGTAGAATGACACCTCTGCTCATCCCATGGGTGGTAGCGCCAATGACACCTCTCCTCATCCCTTGGGTGGTAGCGTCAATGACACCTCTCTTCATCCCTTGGATGGTATCGTCACCATATGTGAAGAATGACACCTTTCCTCATCCCTTGGTTGGTATCGTCCCCATTTGTGTAGAATGACACCTCTCCTCATCCCTTCGGTGTTATCGTCCCCATTTGTGTAGCATGACACCTCGCCTCATCCCTTGGGTGGTAGCGCCAATGACACTTCTCCTCATCCCTTGGGTGGTAGCGTCAATGACACCTCTCCTCATCCCTTGGGTTGTATGGCCCCATTTGTGTAGAATTACACCTCTCCTCATCCCTTGGGTGGTATCGTCAATGACACCTCTCCTCATCCCTTGGGTGGCATCATCCCCATTTGTATAGAATGACACCTGTCATCATCCCTTGGGTGGTATCGTCAATGACGCCTCTCCTCATCCCTTGGGTGGTATCGTCCACATTTATGTAGAATGACACCTCTCCTCATCCCTTGGGTGGTATCGTCCCCATTTGTGTGGAATGACACCTCTCCTCATCCCTTGAGTGGTATCGTCCCCATTTGTGTTGAATGACACCTGTCATCATCCCTTGGGTGGTATCGTCAATGACACCTCTCCTCCTCCCTTGGGCAGTATCGTCCACATTTGTGTAGAATGACACCTCTCCTCATCCCTTGGGTGGTATCGTCCCCATTTGTGTAGAATGACACCTATCCTTATTCCTTGGGTGGTAGCGTCAATATCACCTCTCCTCATTCCTTGGGTAGTATCGTCCCCATTTGTGCAGAATGACACCTCTACTCAGCCTTTGGGTGGTATCATCACCATTTGTGTAGAATGACACCTCTCCTCATCCCTTGGGTGGTATCTTCAATGACACCTCACTTCATCCCTTGGGTGGTATCGTCCATGTTTGTGTAGAATGACACCTCTTCTCATCCCTTTGGTGGTATCGTCCCCATCTGTGTAGAATGACACCTCTCCTCATCCGTTGGGTGGTAGCGTCAATGACACCTCTCCTCATCCCTTGGGTGATATCATCCCCATTTGTGTAGAATGCCACCTCTCCTCATCCCTTGGGTGGTAGCGTCAATGACACCTCTTCTCATCCCTTGGGTGGTATCGTCCCCTTTTGTGTAGAATGAAACCTCTCCTCATCACATGGGTGGTATCGTCAATGACGCCTCTACTCATCCCTTGGGTGGTATCGTCCACATTTGTGTAAAATTTCCTCTCCTCATCCCTTGGGTGGTGTTGTCAATGAAACCTCTCCTCAACCCTTGGGTAGTATCGTCCACATTTGTGTAGAATGATACCTCTCCTGATCCTTTGGGTGGTATCGTCAATGACACATCTCCTCCTTCCTTGGGTGGTATCATCCCCATTTGTGTAGAATGGCACCTCTCCTCATCCCTTGGGTGGCATCGTCAATGACACCTCGTCTCATCCCTTGGATGATATCGTCACCATTTGTGAAGAATGACACCTTTCCTTATCCCTTGGGTGGTATCGTCCCCATTTGTGTAGAATGACACCTCTCCTCATCCCTTGGGTGGTATCGTCAATGACACCTCTCCTCATCCCTTGGGTGGCATCATCCCCATTTGTGTAGAATGACACCTGTCATCATCCCTTGGGTGGCTTCGTCAATGACACCTCTCCTCATCCCTTGGGTGGTATCGTCCACATTTGTGTAGAATGACACCTCTCCTCATCCCTTGGGTGGTATCATCCCCATTTGTGTGGAATGACACCTCTCCTCATCCCTTGGGTGGTATCGTCCCCATTTGTGTTGAATGACACCTGTCATCATCCCTTAGGTGGTATCGTCAATGACACCTCTCCTCATCCCTTGGGTGGTATCGTCCACATTTGTGTGGAATGACACCTCTTCTCATCCCTTGGGTGGTAACGTCCCCATTTGTGTAGAATGACACCTCTCCTCATCCCTTGGGTGGTATCGTCCCCATTTGTGTAGAATGATACTTATCCTCATTCCTTGGTAGGTAGCGTCAATATCACCTCTCCTCATTCCTTGGGTAGTATCGTCCCCATTTGTGCAGAATGAAATCTCTCCTCATCCTTTGGGTGGTATCATCCTTATCATCCCCATTTGTGTAGAATGACACCTCTCCTCATCCCTTGGGTGGTAGCGTCAATGACACCTCTCCTCATCCCTTAGGTGGTATCGTCCCCATTTGTGTAGAATGACACCTCTCCTCATCCCTAGGGTGGTATCGTCCCTATTTGTGTAGAATGACACTTCTCCTCATCCCTAGGGTGGTATCGTCCCTATTTGTGTAGAATGACACCTCTCCTCATCCCTTGGGTGGTAGCGTCAATGACGCCACTCCTCATCTCTTGGGTGGTATCGTCCCCTTTGTGTAGAATGACACCTCTCCTCATCCCGTGGGTGGTAGCGCCAGTGACACCTCTCCTCATCCCTTGGGTGGTAGCATCAATGACACCTCTCCACATCTCTTGGGTGGTATCGTCACCATTTGTGAAGAATGACACCTTTCCTCATCCCTTGGGTGGTATCGTCTCCATTTGTGTAGAATGACACCTCTCCTCATCCCTTGGGTGGTATCGTCCCCATTTGTGTAGAATGACACCCCACCTCATTTCTTGGGTGGTAGCGTCAATGACACCTCTCCTCATCCCTTGGGTGGTATCGTCTCCATTTGTGTAGAATGACACCTCTCCTCATCCTTTGGGTGGTATCGTCCCCATTTGTGTAGAATGACACCTCTCCTCATCCCTTGGGTGGCATCGTCAATGACGTCCCTCCTCATCCATTGGGTGGTATCGTCCACATTTGTGTAGAGTGACACCTCTCCTCATCCCTTGGGTGGTATCGTCCCCATTTGTGTAGAATGACACCTCGCCTCATCCGTTGGGTGGTAGCGTCAATGACGCCTCTCCTCATCCCATGGGTGGTATCGTCTCCATTTGTGTAGCATGACACCTCTCCTCATCCCTTGGGTGATATCGTCCCCATTTGTGCAGAATGACACCTCTCCTCATCCCTTGGGTGGTAGCGTCAATGACACCTCTCCTCATCCCTTGGGTGGTATCGTTCCCATTTGTGTAGAATGACACCTCTCCTCATACTTTGGGTGGTATCGTCCCCATTTGTTTAGATTTACACCTCTCCTCATCAGTTGGGTGGTATCGTCAATGACACCTCTTCTCATCCCTTGGGTGGTATCGTCCCCATTTGTGTAGAATGACCTCTCCTCATCCCTTGGGTGGTATCGTCAATGACACCTTTCCTCATCCTTGGGCGGTATCGTCCGCATTTGTGTAGAATGACACCTCTCCTGATCCCTTGGGTTGTATCGTCAATGACACACTTCATCATTCATTGGGTGGTATCGTCCTCATTTGGGTAGAATAGCACCTCTCCTCATCCCTTGGGTTGTATCGTCCCCATTTGTGTTGAATGACACCTCTCCTCATCCCTTGGGTGGTATCGTCCACATTTGTGTAAAATGACACCTCTTTTCATCCCTTGGGTGGGATCGTCAATGACACCTCTCCTCATCCCTTGGGTGGTATCGTCCGCATTTGTGTAGAATGACACCTCTTCTCATCCCTTGGGTGGGATCGTCAATGACACCTCTCCTCATCCCTTGGGTGGTATCGTCCGCATTTGTGTAGAATGACACCTCTTCTCATCCCTTGGGTGGTATCGTCCGCATTTGTGTAGAATGACACCTCTCTTCATCCCTTGGATGGTATCGTCCGCATTTGTGTAGAATGACACCTCTTCTCATCCCTTGGGTGGTATCATCCTTATTTTCAAAGAATCAAGGGTACGCCACTGCGCCGCGGTTAACGAAGCTCTGTTCGCCTCGCCGAGAACCCCTTCACCCGAGCTGGGTTTGTGGCGGCAATACAACCCGCGACTGAAGTATTTTACCGATTTTTTATCAGAGGAGCACCAATACGGTGTCAAAGAAATAGCCGTCTGTCAGCAGGCGCTATCTGGCGGTGCTCACAACAATTTCGCTCCTCAAGATCATTGGGCAAGAAGTGAGAGATGTTTTGTTCATGTGTCTCATTCTGTTTTCAGAGAGAATTGTGGTGCGTTGTCTTGCAGCATTGCATTGCATGTCAGGGCTCTGTTCCTGCATCAAACGTCTATGTGCACTTCGTAACAATTTGCACGATGTCAGCGGAATGCATGCATCTGTCCCTTTCAAATGCACGGCATCCAACTTCATTTTCAAGCCTTTCTCCGCAGAAAATTATCATGTAAACAAGGCATTTACTGCACCAGTTTAGCAATGAGCTCTTCGCTTCATCGTTAACTGAAATGACCTTGCTACACCTGCTCTGGCGAATAGCCTTGCTATACCTGCTCTAAAGAATGACCGGGCTACCTCTAGCTCTAGCGAATGACCATGCTACCACAAGATCAACGAATTGCCGTGCTACCTCTAGCTCAAGTGAATGACCATGCTACCACAAGATCAACAAACGGCCGTGCTACCCCTAGCTCAAGTGAATGACCGTGCTACCCCTAGCTCAAGTGAATGACCGTGCTACCACAAGATCAACAAACGGCCGTGCTACCCCTAGCTCAAGTGAATGACCGTGCTACCCCTAGCTCAAGTGAATGACCGTGCTACCACAAGATCAACAAGCGGCCGTGCTACCCCTAGCTCAAGGAAATAACCGTGCTACCCCTAGCTAAGGCGAATGACCGTGCAACCCCTGGCTCAAGCGAGGAACCAAACGAGTATTTTGTTCACGTGTGTATAGTATTGAAACCCATCAGTGATTATTATACTTTAAAAATGGGAAACAACTCTTTTCTACGTGTAATTTTACTGGATACGGATTTTCGCTTTACCTGTTCAATCAGATTATTGGTGCGAAATAAATTTGGGTCATCAAATTTCCAATAACTTTATATGTGCAACGAAAAAACTTAAAAATCCCGTAAATAACAAATTTCGTAAATAGATTTCCGTTTGCTATAGCACAGCTACTAGTAACAAGTAACAAACTCTTTGCCTTGCATGTCCACAGATAAATTCTTCATAATTTCTAGTAACGAGCATGTCCACTCATAAATTCTTCATAACTACTAGTAACGAGTAACTTGCGTGTTCACTCATAATTTCTTCATAACTACTAGTAACGAGTAACGAGCGTGTCCACTCATAAATTCTTCATAACTAATAGGAACGAGTAACGAGTGTGTCCACTCCTAAATTCTTCATAACTAATAGTAACGAGTAACTAGCGTGTTCACTCATAATTTCTTCATAACTACTAGTAACGAGTAACGAGCGTGTCCACTCATAAATTCTTCATAACTAATAGGGACGAGTAACAAGCGTGTTTACTCATAAATTCTTCATAACTAATAGTAACGAGTAACGAGCGTGTCCACTCATAAATTCTTCATAACTAATAGGGACGAGTAACGAGCGTGTCCACTCATAAATTCTTCATAACTAATAGGAACGAGTAACGAGTGTGTCCACTCCTAAATTCTTCATAACTAATAGTAACGAGTAACTAGCGTGTTCACTCATAATTTCTTCATAACTACTAGTAACGAGTAACGAGCGTGTCCACTCATAAATTCTTCATAACTAATAGGGACGAGTAACAAGCGTGTTTACTCATAAATTCTTCATAACTAATAGTAACGAGTAACGAGCGTGTCCACTCATAAATTCTTCATAACTAATAGGGACGAGTAACGAGCGTGTCCACTCATAAATTCTTCATAACTAATAGGAACGAGTAACGAGTGTGTCCACTCCTAAATTCTTCATAACTAATAGTAACGAGTAACTAGCGTGTTCACTCATAATTTCTTCATAACTACTAGTAACGAGTAACGAGCGTGTCCACTCATAAATTCTTCATAACTAATAGGGACGAGTAACGAGCGTGTCCACTCATAAATTCTTCATAACAAATAGTAACGAGTAACGAGCGTGTCCACTCATAAATTCTTCATAACTACCAGTAACGAGTAATGAGCGTGTCCACTCATAAATTCTTCTTAACTAGTAGTAGTAACGAATAACGAGCGTGTCCACTCATAAATTCTTCATACGCCTCAGTCAACAACCTTGGACCAGCTAAATCAATTGCACCCAATTGTTAGCCGCTCACGTGAGAGTGGCGCCGTCTGGTGGTGAGATAATCAGTCGGCGTTGTAAACACGCCGCAAATCAAATCAGGGTTACGTTTTGTAGGCGTCTACTTGAACATGCGGTGGTGCGCAGCAATTTTGAAATACATATAGTTTATGATTGCCTCAAGTCTAGTTTAAAAAACATTTGTATTTAAATATTGATGCAAAATGTACGAGACAATATTTGAATCGAACAAAACCCCGAATGAACATTTTAAATGTTGAAAACGTGCCCGTCCATTTGAAGATGAGTACCCACGCAGTCCCAGTAAACTTTCATTCATAATACAAAGACTAGTAGCGTGGTTGTATAATTCAAAGCATTAATTAATGAATGGTTAAAGGGCCAGTGTCCCGTACGAATTTTTTTTTATAGCGTTGCACGGTGAATACATAATTTTGCGAACCATTTTTTGAATCTTTAGTAGCCCGATATGGACGCATACGATTGAACATCTTCAAGCCACTGGTAACAAAATTGCCTTCCTTCGCTTGGCTAAAAAAAATAACATTTGCCATTCGATGAATTAACTAGTTAGTAATGTAAACAAAGGCAATAGCTGTTTGTGTCACGTGATCAATATCTGTCAGCTGATTGGCGATCAGTGCAACCACTTTATGACGCCATAACTCAGCGCAACCAATTTATGACGTCACAAGTCAGCGCAACCAATTTATAACGTCATAAGCCAGCGCAACCACTTTATGACGTCATAGGTCAACGCAACCATTTTATGACGTCATAAATTTATTGTAGCGATGTAATTTATCAGGAACACGAACTTTAAACAATTAATTGATATTTTCCTGGGTAACGGAACAATGAAACGAGATCACATGTATAGATCATAAAGTTCAATCTTTGGATGACACTCGTCTCGTAGGACACAATTTGTTCACTTCATAAGCAGGGACGTACAATGTCAAGGAGAAATGACACTTGATCGAAGGTAACCACGTGACAATTTTTTTTCTGTCGATTTCCATGTAACTCGACCATTTCAGTGAAATAAGCGCATAAAAAACGACGAAAGGAGCGCGGTGAATGATGACGCTTTCCGAAGAAACTAACATTTAATATACTTAGATTATATTTTTCTTAGGTCTAGAATAAAAGGCTTCATTTCAAGTGTATGCAATGGTTTTGTTCCTAGGATGTATTGATTTTTTTCTTTAATTCTGACTGTTTATAAGTTCTACTTATCATGGATGAGATCACTTGTTTAAAACGTAAAGACATTTTTCGATCTACGTAAAACGGTTTTCAACCACTCACACAAGTTTTCGATACACTTTGAAACATATTAATGGGTGTGTACGAAGAGTAATCGTAGTGTGTACGAGTAGTGATCGTAGTGTGTACGATGAGTAATCGTACTGTGTACGAGTAGTAATCGTACTATGTACGATGAGTAATCGTAGTGTGTACGAAGAGTAATCGTAGTGTGAACGAAGAGTAAGCGTAGTGTGTACGAAGAGTAATCGTAGTGTGTACGAAGAGTAATCGTAGTGTGTACGAGTAGTAATCGTAGTGTGTACGAAGAGTAATCGTAGTGTGTACGATGAGTAATCGTAGTGTGCACTAGTAGTAATCGTAGTTTGTACGAAGAGTAATCGTAGTGTGTACGAAAAGTAATCATAGTGTGTACGAGGTGAAATCGTAGTGTGTACGAAGAGTAATCGTATTGTGTACGAAGAGTAATCGTAGTTTGTACGAAGAGTAATCGTAGCGTGTAAGAAGAGTAATCGTAGTGTGAACGAAGAGTAATCGTAGTATGTACGAAGAGTAACCGTAGTGTGTACGAAGAGTAATCGTAGTGTGTACGAGTAGTGATCGTAGTGTGTGCGAAGAGTAATCGAAGTGTGTACGAAGAGTAATCGTAGTGTGTACGAAGAGTAATCGTAGTGTACTAAGAGTAATCGTAGTGTGTACGAGGAGTAATCGTAGTGAGTAGGAAGAGTAATCGTAGTGTGTACGAGTAGAAATCGTCGTGTAAACGAAGAGTTATCGTAGTGTGTACGAAGAGTAATCTTAGTGGGTACGAAGAGTAATCGTAGTGTGTATGAAGGGTAATCGTAGTTTGTACGAAGAGTAATCGTAGTTTGTTTGAAGAGTAATCGTAGTGTGTACAAAGAGTAATTGTAGTTTGTACGAAGAGTAATCGTAGTGTGTACGAAGAGTAATCTTAGTGTGTACGAAGAGTAATCGTAGTGTACGAAGAGTAATCGTAGTGAACGAAGAGTAATCGTAGTGTGTATGAAGAGTAGTCGTAGTGTGTACGAGTAGTAATCGTAGTGTGTACGAAGAGTAATTGTTTTTTCACCAATGCTCCTGATTTCAATTAAATGTGAATTAAGTTTTAAAGCAATATTAAGTAAATGGAATAGTATTTAAAAACCTGGAAAGGTTTTAACACAAATGACGCATTCGGTGAATGGTTAGCGTAATTCATTGAGCTTCAATTATATAACATAACAAAATTAACCTATTGGCCTAGTGCTGACAATTTGAAAGGTTGGCAAAAACTTGATACATTAACTTTCAGTTAACTTAATTAGTTAAGTTACTCATTTCATTTACATTTTGCCGCTCTACCACTACTCTATGTTTACTTTACCTCTGTTCTATGGTTACTTTAGCACTACTCTATAGTTACTTTACCACTACTCTTTGGCTTCTTTGCCACTACTCTATGGTTACTTTACCACTACTCTATGGTTACTTTACCACTACTCTAGAATTACTTTACCACTACTCTATGATTACTTTGCCACTACTCTATGGTTACTTTACCGTTACTCCATAGGTACTCTACCACTACTCTATGGTTACTTTACCACTACTCTATAATTACTTTACCACTACTCTATAGTTACTTTACCAATATATGGTTACTTCACCACTACTCTATGGTTATATTACCACTACTATATGATTACTTTACCACTACCCTATGGTTACTTTACTACTATTCTATGGTTACTTTACCATTTTTCTATGGTTACTTTACCACACTCTATGTTTACTTCACAACTACTCCATGGTTACTCAACCACTACTCTATGGTTACTTTACCACTACTCTATGGTTACTTTACCTCTACTCTATTGTTATTTTTTTATAACTTTGTCTCCTTTATGAAGTAAACATCAATTTTAGAGATAAAAATATGAAACAATTCGTGTTGAAAACTGTTAGACTATATTACAAATTTGAGCAAAATTGAATAAAGCAGGAGTTACGATACAATCTAAGTACATACTGTACCTGCTCAAAAACTCATCAACATCCAAATTACACCATCATCACAGCACTGAGTAAATGAGACAACTCGCTACAAATAAAACACAAACTCAATACGGATTCATGAGTCACGCGGGATAGTGAAAAAACACGATGATATCCATCTTTCCTATTTCTCCTCTAATAACTATGACATTTATTGGCGTTTAAGAAGGCACGCCTCGAAGTGACGGTTTTTGGCGCAACTATGCCTCCATAGTTAGGGGTGAACAAACGAGACCAAACATTACAAGGCCAAACTCAAATAAAGATGACGTTTTACATTCAGCATTTTATAAACAAAAGTAGGAACAAAGAACATCTACCACGATTACACAAGAATATCATATAATTAGTACACGTATCTGAAGTAATCCCTTGCTCTTACTTTGAATCTTAACTGGCAGAAGCCATCCTAATTATACTAAAGGGTTATAACCGAGACGTCCGATTGCGACCAAATGGATGAAAACATCCAAGACATTCCAACAATCTCACTACTGATGTTAATAAACTAAAGACCAAGTACCTGATTACACATGTTGGGACAGTCATGAAGAACACCAACAAACAGGGTCTTGTTTATTTTAGTAATCTTATTTTTGAACTCATTTTGCAAGAAGCAGTTCTGAGTTCAACACTGACTTGACATGCACAGCTTTACCTCATTAACTCAAGTATTGATTGAGGCATACATTTTTCCAAATGTAACGAGTCAGAGCTGCACATTTTTCCATCTCAATGTCATTAAGTATCATACATGTGTGTGTGTGTGTATGTATGTGTGTGTGTGTGTATGTGTGTTTGTGTGTATGTGTGTGTGCGTGTGTATGTATGTGGCAGAGCACAATCAACATTGCCACCTACCAGAGTATGTAAACAATACAATCAAAAGTTACTTCTTGTTTGTGTGATTCAGTGCAATCATTCATCACCACCGGAGTGTGTGATTGAGTGTAATCATTCATTACCACCAGAGTGTGTGATTGAGTGTAATCATTCATTACCACCAGAGTGTGTGATTGAGTGCAATCATTCATCACCACCAGAGTGTGTGATTGAGTGTAATCATTCATTACCACCAGAGTGTGTGATTGAGTGTAATCATTCATTACCACCAGAGTGTGTGATTGAGTGCAATCATTCATTACCACCAGAGTGTGTGATTGAGTGTAATCATTCATTACCACCAGAGTGTGTGATTGAGTGTAATCATTCATTACCACCAGAGTGTGTGATTGAGTGTAATCATTCATTACCACCAGAGTGTGTGATTGAGACCAATCATTCATCACCCCCAGAGTGTGTGATTGAGTGCAATCATCCATTACCACCAGAGTGTGTGATTGAGTGCAATCATCCATTACCACCACAGTGTGTGATTAAGTGCAATTAATTATTCGTTATCACTTACTTGTGTGTTAAGTGCAATCGAACATTTACTATGAGTCTGCGGTAGAGAACAACCAAACATCACCCTCAGAAATCTCTGAGTACAATAACGCATACCACAAGATTGTATGGAAGAGTATGTGATGATTGATTGAAACCCCCTGACCATGCACACTGATAGTGAAACGTGCCACCACAGTGTGTGACGAAATACCATCGAATATCACCGTCACAGTATGTGATGGGGGGACATTGTGAATTACAGCTAGGGAGTGTTACAGAGTTCAATAAATTACAGCTAGGGAGTGTTACAGAGTTCAACAAATTACAGCTAGGGAGTGTTACAGAGTTCAATAAATTACAGCTAGGGAGTGTAACAGAGTTCAATAAATTACAACTAGGGAGTGTTACAGAGTTCAATATATTACAGCTAGGGAGTGTTACAGAGTTCAATATAATACAGCTAGGGAGTGTTACAGAGTTCAATATATTACAGCTAGGGAGTGTAACAGAGTTCAATAAATTACAGCTAGGGAGTGTTACAGAGTTCAATATATTACAGCTAGGGAGTGTAACAGAGTTCAATAAATTACAGCTAGGGAGTGTTACAGAGTTCAGTTAACCATTGCCGCTTGACTGTGTGAAAAAGAGCAATAAAACATTACTGCTAGAGGGTGTGATAAAGCACATTCCAACATATGCATGTAAGACCCGATACAAGGCTTTGCCATAACACACTGAACACTGCGATAGAGGAAGGCTACACTCAAGAGGCTGTCAAACATATAACAGGGAATAAAACCTCTAAAAGAAGCCTCCGTAACCGACATCCACCAGAGGGGAGATCCTCACACCACCATCCGTTCTGCCGCAACAATAAATGACCAGCAAATGAACTCGGAACTTGTGGAATTAGTAGTCAATCAACTGTTTGCTGTTAAACAATATCAATTAACTTGTTCAGAGTCAAGTCAAATAATGCTGCTTTATACTTTGATAGCTTTGTTTGACACTGTACTGCATCCTGTTAAATAGTAATAATTGAATTGTACGACACCAAGTGTGGATAATGGTTGGATAAAAAAATCATAGTTCTGCTTTGGAAGCTTCATCGAGGCGTGTCAACTCTGAAAGAGGCTTTGACCAGTGGAGGGCAAGAGTATGGAGTATCTTGAGTAAAATAAATCTTCTTTGTCCAGAAAATCTATACAGACTTTGGACAAAGTATATTAACGTACTAAAATATCATATTCTTCCCAAAGCTGGGCACGGTAGTTGCTGATGTGAGGTAAGGGTCCCTCTTACCTGGACGGGTCTCCCAACATGTGTCTTCAGCTTCCTGGCAGGACACCAACATCAGACACAGAGGGCAACGACGACAACGAGCTGTCTACACACCAAAACAAAGATAAAACATTCAATAACATTAAAAGAACACAACCACAAAGTCCGTAATGTAACCGGAACGCTACAACAAAGCCAGGGAAATTTACCGGAACACAGTAACAAATGCCGTGATTTTACCGGAACACCGAGCCTTAGCGCCGAGGTGCACACAGTGAGGGGTCGTCGTCGCCTCATTGCTAAACGTCCCCTGCAAACAAGCTCAGAGTTACCAACACATGAGCCAGAGAAGGCATAGCTCAAGCCGATGACACACTGAGTGAAAACTTAAACAACAGTTCCAAGCTTAGCCATGCCAGATCGGTTGACGATGCGATGCGTGCCACTGTTGCGTGAAGTGTGCAATAGAGTGTGTCACCGCAATTGCACGCAAAGGAATAAGGTTTATTTATTCAATACTACACAAGCTTCTGAGACAAGTTGTACAAGGCTATGGCATGCGGTATGCCTGAGATAAATACAACTCTTCACGGAATAAAGCTTGTACAACATCGAGTGGAGAACTCAAAAAGAAACCATAAAGATGCCTTATGGCGTGAAAAATACAAGGAAAAAAAATATATATTTATTATGTCAGAGATAAAAAAAAAGTTAGGTACACACATTATTCTGGGCACAGTATTTGGTAATATATAAATGATTATTCGCTGCACATTGAAAGTTAAATATTACTTCCTGCAGTTTTAACGAGCTTGTAGGACTCATATTTGAATTCCAACACTTGAAGTTTTATTTCAAGTCCAAAACAATTAAAGAATACAAAATTTATATAATTTCGGTTTATAAACCATTCTGAAAATACAAAACGGTTTTATATATAACTAACCGAAGCGTAAATTTTTACTCGCATTTGCGGTGTACAGGAAGAGGGATATTTAACATTAATGCGCTAGTATTTAATTTGATCAATAAATTGATCAACAAAACCTTCGCGTAATAAGATCATGGAATGTTCAACAACATACTATGAATATATACATACCTAGTAATAAAACAAATATTTATGAAATCATTCACATTAAATACACATCTGTAGATGTACACTTTGTTAAATTCACGGGGAGCTATTCACACATTTTGATTTTGATCTTGGCTTGGTGATCTTCAATGGATAGCCGATTGATTTTTCCCGTTTGTTAAAAAAAGTGACACCTACCGTACTTGTGATCACATTTTATGATATGAGTCTCAAGCAGTGCATGCATAAGCTGTTGACGTTATGGCCATGCAGGAACAGCGATCCTCGCTAACCATTTATTGATGTAGCTTTAGTAGGCTGGTCTATCGTCATGTATACGCATCCTTGATTAAATCGTGTATACGTATCCTTGATTAAATTGTCTATACGCATCCTTGATTAAATCATGTACACGCATTCTTGATTAAATCGTGTTTACGTATCCTTGATTAAATTGTCTATACGCATCCTTGATTAAATCATGTATACGCATTCTTGATTAAATCGTGTTTACGTATCCTTGATTACATTGTGTATACGCATCCTTGATTAAATCATGTATACGCATTCTTGATTAAATCGTGTCTACGTATCCTTGATTAAATTGTGAATACGCATCCTTGATTAAATCATGTATACGCATTCTTGATTAAATCGTGTTAACGTATCCTTGATTAAATTGTGTATACGCATCCTTGATTAAACCATGTATACGCATTCTTGATAAAATCATGTATTCGCACCCTTGACAAAGTCAGATATGCGCATCCATGATTATATTAAATGTGCGCATCATTGATTAAGTCATGTACACGAATTCTTAATTAAATCATTTACAAGTATCCTTGATTAAATCACGTACACGTATCCTTGATTTTTTAAATCATGTATACGCATCATTTTGTCAATCATGTATGAGTATCCATAATTAAATATTAAATTAACACACATCATGGGCCTAAAATACCCAAATCCTGATTGGTGATTTTTCATCACAGATATACTCTATGGGTAGGTGTATACATATCATGTATGCGTAATTCTGATAGGCATTGAAAAAATTCTTATTTTGCGTAAGCCTTCCTTAATGGTCTATAGGCATCATGTCTACCCCATCCTCATTAGTTTATGTGTTATACACAACATGCGTACACTGTCCTGATTACTTATGCACAATCCTGGTCGGTGCATACGTAATACACCTCATGAATATACACTGTATACACGTCATGTATACAAGCTCTCCTTATGTTTTCATTAGCGTATCTATCAATTCAATTTGAAGCACAGATGGAAGGCCTTTCACTCCTCCACGTGAAAGTGGAAAACATCAGACACGGACTTTATTACACGTAAGCAGTTCCCCTTGTGGCAGATATAAAAGAGTGTATTTGTCGAGGAACGTATAATATCACAACGTTCTTTTAGAAGGTTTCATTTGGACGGTATTTAAATAACGATTCATTTGTGCTATCCTTCAGAGTCCTAATTATTGCGACAATAGGATTTGGTTCACGATTATTAAGCTGCGTCGCAAGGGAACAGAATATGATCCTCTACGAACGAATATTCGAGAGCTTCTAACGCTCTGTAGAAGTAGCATTCTTCAGAATGATACATTTTCAGTGTTTAGTTTGGATATGAGGTAATATTATACAACTAAAAACATGCATTTGTACGCAAAAGCATCATGTTCATGAATTGGTTCGTAATCTTCGTGACAACAACATACCTTGCTCTAGTAGAATCGCTCGGAGCGCCCGCCTCATTCATGATGTATCACCAGAGCCTCGTGTTGATGAATTGGTTCGTAATCTTCATGACAACAACATACCTTGCTCGAGTAGAATCGCTCGGAGCGTTTGCCTCATTCATGATGTGTCACCAGAGCCTCGTGTTGATGAATTGGTTCGTAATCTTCATGACAACAACATACCTTGCTCGAGTAGAACCGCTCGGAGCGCCCGCCTCATTCATGATGTGTCACCAGAGCCTCGTGTTGATGAATTGGTTCGTAATCTTCATGACAACAACATACCTTGCT
>SDVV010007550.1:0-17716 GCA_016164225.1 Gammarus roeselii
ATGTGTGTGCGTGTGTGTGTGTGTGTGTGTTCGTTGGCCTCCCGCAAATCTCACTGAACCTTGCAGTTCTCTTTGTTTGACGTATCATGCTGACCTGTATTTGAGTCTCTCAGGGCGCTGGGAAGTCAGAGATACCAAGCATTGGTCTGAAACTCAAAAATGGGGGAATTATTTATTTAAATGTCTCCGAACTATTTATGTGTGTCTCTTAGCCGCTTTTAAGCGAAAAACTACTCTCATTTCATTCAAAACTAAAAACGCGATGAACTAGTCTAATCTTTGTTGCAAGTAACCGCAAATTTTTGACTCATTGTGCTCGAATCACATTTCCGAAATTGTGATTATTATGCAAACTTTTCCGTCTCGTAAATAAGTGCTGAACCCCGTTGAATCATTTGCTATTTTATTTATTAATTTTCTATGCCACACAAGGGACTCGAGCTCGATAACGTCATTTTGTTGCTTTGAACATCGGCTAAGAATTGGCAACATTGCTTTCGAAAAATTATACGATATTAAAATTCGACTAGTGTGAATGTAAAAAGAGTCAGGCTTTGTGCAGTATTTTTATCGTTGAAATATATTTCATGATTCGAATTTGAGCATTGAAATAGAAGAGCATAGATATTTATGTCTTCATAATAATATGACTGGCATTGAAATCCAGGACACACTAGATAAATCAGTATTATCGAAGAGAAGCTTTCGATATGAACCATATTTTAGGAGAGTGTGAGCTTTCTAGTCGCAGTGGACAGCTGACGCACGCTCTGTATCACGGGCGGATAGCCGGACCATCTTTCGCTCCCGCACTCACTGAGGTCTGAGATATTTTTAGGAATGCACAGGAAAAATTCAAGTAGTCAGGCTTTACAGCAGCCTTAGAACCAATAGTGGGATATCCAAAACACTCATCCCCCTTGGTGAATTTCTGCCTTCGCCCTTGAAATTCAGCGACAGTTTTGTACATCAAACATTTGTAGTCTCCTACTCGGCTGATATTGCGAGTTTTGCCAGTCGTATTGGATCTTTTCTCTGGGTAGCATCAACCCATCCATTGTTGCGTTTGCGATGCCCTACCTCTTCAGATAGCGGTGTATTTTATTTCCCGACCAAGAGTTGGTAAACGTGCTACGAAAACAAATTTTACCACCTGAAGGAACAGTTTTATCCTCTGTGATTTCTTCTTTATACGACTATGAAAATTTCCAACAAGTCTTATTTCGTTGACCTCGACGATCGAAGTAATTATTTACTCCTGCAGCTGAACTCACTATGCCTTGTAAACGAGCCGTACCTAGAAAACTTCCGTGTTAAGAGTCGCGTATGCAAACGGAAAGTTTATACGTTGCATTCGCAAAGGCATACAAATATTAAATTGTTCTGTTTCAATAATGAACTGGCTCTAATTGAAAGTGTCTAGAAATCTCTTACCCCTACAGACGAATCTTATGATGTGTGGTGTGTTAATCATGGATCCCCAACATGACAGCAAAGTTATCCATCAACGCATTGCCTCACTGCTCACCCTATCTCAATCGCAATCCCATCACATACCCTTTCATAGCAGGCGTGACTGGATTCAGTGTACCTCTCCGGTCCGTGAATGAGTCTCTTGGGATGTGTTTCTCAAACATATATGTTCATCTGACACTTTTCTATCTCTCTGATCATCGTATTTTTCTTGATTGTGCAAAACGGGATTTTAAGATTCGCTTGGTTAGAACTTTGTGATGTTCGAGGGACGCATCTGTCCTAACCGCATATCAACCAGTTTATTTAGAATAAAGACGAAAGCAGTTGAACATTTCTCAGTTTGCAGTAGTGTAAAATACTGAACATAATGAAGCTACAGCAAATTTCAATCCTTCGCCTCTGACATATTGATTCTGTCTCTCAGCGTCACACCGGCCCTGCTTCTTCTTTTGTTCTTTCCCCCAAGGTCTCAGTCCCATAGAGAACAGTTGGGATAAACCCTAATACAGCCCTCTCTTTGCTTCCATCCCCACTGTCCTACAGCTCATTACACTCTTCAGTGCACCCAACACTTTACACCGTTCCTTCACTCGAAAATTCACCTCGGTTTTCACTAGTTCAGTCATTACCACATGGGAGCCCAGACACTGAAAACACTGAACTCCTTCAATTTACCCTCTATTTGGGAGGACAATAGTTCTTTTACATATGCATGCTAAAGAAAACATTTAAATGAGTCCAAATGGATGGTTATATTAAATGAACGAAGTTTTATAGGAACAAGATAATTAGAAAATTTGAGCATACGAAACTTGGAAAAAACAAAAATTGGTATCAATAAAAGAAAACTGATGAACCACAAATAGTTGACACGGAAAGTTGCATAGCTGCACGTATAAGTTCAATTAGGCATAATTTTAGTTTACGTTTGTATGTAGCTATACTTCTACCGATCCTTATATCTATGGCAGCTGAATTCCAAGTTTAAGCAGCTCGATATTTTAGAAGTCGTTAAGACTGTATTGAAGAGTTACGGATCATATACAGGATTATTTATAATGAAAAACTGCTATCAATGTAGTTTAAATGATTCAAAGGCTAATAGACAAACACGTCAGCGGAAAACACCATTGACAAAAGAGAGGCAATGTGTGGTCACGTCTGCTAACATGTGATAGTGTTATGATGACAAGCTTTTGACTAAGAACGATAGGTATAAGCATACACGTTTACACAATACGTCCGAAAGGGATGAATTTTGTAAAAGATGCCTCGCGATTTGGATAATGTTCGGCAACAAACGAGACGTGATCTTTCAAGGTAATTCTCTGGTCTACTATTAGACCGATAAACTTGGCTTTGGCTACATATGCAACCGGTTGATTTTTCAATTCGATTTGTGTGTTAGGGATGGGTGTTGTCCTCCTGGAAAATATCATGACCTGTGCCTTGTCGACATTAGGCCACAGCTTGTTGAATGTGAACCGTTTCAAAATGTGAACCCATTGATCAGTCATATAAGTTTTAATTTCATTGGGATTTTTCTCTGATCGAATAAACTGTAGAATTTTCTGCAAAATGTAAAAAAGATTACCTGTCGCTAGTGTTTACAGTGTCATTTATATAGATTTTTCCTATCGAAAAAATTCCCTTTTCTATCCAACTTTTATCTATCCAACTAACTCCATAATGCTTAAATTTTGCGACCGAAATCTCATGATTCACACAATCGAAGGTTTTGCTAAAATTTATATAGAGGGGCAACAGTGATTTTTTCACTATCAACCCCATCAACAACGTACCCAGAAAATTTTAATAGAGCATGCTCTGTGTTCCTGAAAGTCTGCAAGCCAAATTGATTCTTGCTAAGTAGGTTATTTGAGACAATTGAGTATAAAGTCTGGCATAAAATATTTTTTCACAAACTTTACTTAAGACGGACAGGACTGATATTGGTGCGATACTTTTTCGTATCATTTTTTTAACTGGACTAATTTGAGTAATTTTGAGTGCATCAGGAAAACTTCCTCGCATGAGTGTCTTATTGATACTTAGGGTCAAGCGAGCTTCGATAGTCCCAAATATAGATTTAATTACATTTATTGTGATGTTATTCCATCACGCGCTGCAACTGCTTTTTCAACCCGATTATAAATGCTTATACTTCGTTTGGCTAGGTTTCAAATTCTTTCAATATTTACAGCAATAGGATTCCTAATACTCTAATTAAAAAACTTTTGTGCAACAACGTCCATTCTGAACATTGTCAAACGAATGCAATTCCTGATCAGCCAACCTTTAGATGGACTGTTCAGGAATTGCATACTATAAACTATGTTCAATGGAAACGTTGTTGCTAATAATTGATTCACTTAGAGTATTAGGAATACAATTGCTGAATTATTGAAAGCATTTGAAATCGATTGTAGATCAGTGATGACATCACCATCAATAATATAAATCGGAATTACTCGGTTCATCCATTCCTAGAAGGTTACCTATGATTTCTTGATTTTTTGCTATTTCCTTGGGAGGTCTCAATCAAATTTAGGATATGGTTTTCACGATCAATATTTGTCAGTTTAGTGATCACATTTTTGTATTATTTAAGTTATTTGGTTAAATTATATTATTGTTGTATCCGTTGTGTTACATGAAGAGGGTGGAAGTTACCTCCTCGATGTCAGTGAGTGATGAATATTTGATGAATATTCTATACAGTACGATGGTTCAAATCCCAACTATAAACACCAACGAAAAAAAAGGCAAGTTTCCTGACATCGCTGATTTCTTCGGCTATGAAAAAACTATCTCAACATGGCCTATGGTACCTCTGACACTCCTTACATATATCATCACAATCGGTCCAATAGCCTCGGCGCAGTTCTGGATGCGCGTATATACAAGCAGTAAAAAATGACAAGCAGACGCGGCAGTATTATCGTAGAATGAATTGTTCGATACAGAAAACTGATTCAGTATAAATCACACGGAGGGCGCTTTAAATAAGAAAATTCTTAAGCCCATGTAGTTTATTATCTCCGATGATACAGTTAGGCCTTAAACGTCCCTACGGCGTTCAGTTCCTGCATTCCTGATCCGGCGCAAATATTTTTTTTCGTCAATCAATAAGCTCACCAAAATTTATTTATAAATAACAAATATATTTACTATGTGATTTTAACATTTCCGATGTGATTTAATGAATAAATGGTGATTGCGAGTAAGTATCATGAGCATTGTTGAAATTTGCTCCTCGAGACCGATACGTCAATGAGTGTAATTCAAGTTGATCAAAGCACTACTATATTGCACTCCTATTTTGCACTCCTATTTTGCACTCCTATCATACACTCCCATTTTACACTCATATTTTGCGCTCCTATTTTGCATTAATATTATTCACTAATATTTTGCAATCTTATTTTGCCCTCCTATCATGTACTCCTGTTTCGCACGCACTCATATTTTGCATTCCTATTTAACACTCCTATTTTGCCCTTCTATTTTGCACTCCAATTATGCACTCCGATTTGCACTCCTATTATGCAATATTTTTTTCATTCCTCTTTTGCACTCCTAGTTTGAACTTCTATTTTTACACTCCAATTTTGCACTCAAATTTTGCACTCCTATTTTGCACTCCTATTTTCACTCAATACACTTTTCTGTTCGATTGTCCAAAGCCAAACCACGCATTCAAACGAAAAATGTGAAGAAAAAAACTTGACGACGGTGATATATTTGGCTACTTAAATAACATCATCTTCAAAGTTGCATCAAAATCGGTTGAATGCGAACAGACAGACCAATCAGACGAGACAAAATTACCGTATGGTAATAAAGAATCTAAGTTGCCAGTTATAATTTGACGGTAAGGAGTAGAATATTTAAACTGAATCTTATTATGCTTGCGTTTAATACACATTGTGAACGGAAAGTTTGTAGTCCAATTAAGATGAAGGAATGTCGAATAATACATCATCTCATTTCACCGTGACTGTTTTATTATCAGAAAAATGAACACTTCAATTACACACTTCAATGTTCAGCTAGCAGTCGTTGTGACACACCATGGTGTCATCCTTGCCCGGTCACTTAAAGAGTCAAGTTCAATTTTCTGATAAGAGCTGCCTTTGGACCCATGAAATGTCAATGAGCTTAACAGCAGTAGTCTCTCTTAAACTAGTATCATTTAACGGACTTCCATACCGTTTGTCCGTTGATTTTTTAATCCTCTATGATTGTGACATATATCAGTTATGTTGCTTGAATGGATGCCACCGGGGAACACTTCTGAAAAATTACGGTCCTGGACATCGAGACTGAGCCGCTTGTCATAGGTGACACGATCGTCCGTTATCCCGGTCGAATTTGTTCATCGGTGTAAAGCAAAAATGTTTGTTATTTGCACACTAGAAGCCACACTTGGTAAGATCAACGTGCCCTTCCAGCCGGGAGAGTCCCATGATCTGTCATGAAGACTGCAATGATCTAAAGTGGACAAGCTCGAAATATTCGCTATCCAAGTAGAGGCAGCTGGCCTTTGACATTAAGGCAAAGACGACTCGAGTGACCATCAGATCCATCCTACCACTAACGAAAAGAAGTGGGCACCCGTTAAATATTCGTTAGTCCGCTAATCGCTAATCCGTTAACCTTCTTGACCATTTCGCTGAACCCTAGTCCGCTAACGCAAAAGTTACTATCTTTTATATAAATAATTTTCCCAAAAACAAAATCCAATGCACAATCAATCAATGATTCAACCTCATATATAAAGCTGAATTTTAATTTTAATGTGATCAATAATTCAATGTGAAACAGGGATAGCCAGTTCTCCCTCTTCAACAGATGTTTATTCCCCTAGAGAAAAACTATATTCTCGAAGGTTTCTGCCGTCAATGTTGACCTCTCCGACTGAGGATATTAGATCCTATACTAGATAGACTCTAAACGTCTCCGTGGAGGGGAAGGGGGAGCTTTACTGGATAAAAAAGTCAAACCAGACATTTCTGGGGAGCAGGGGAACTAGTCAACGAGAGGGGTGGTGTACCTCACCTTCACCATGTTCCATCCCCCATAAAGGCTCTCCAAATATTCTCCCCTCATATATGTACGTGAAAGGGTAATACTCAATCACCTGCCGCACATGGAATTCGGCCAACTGCTCATTGGGCCATTTTGTTCATAGTCTCATGGATGACCCTTCTCCTGATCTTGTCCTTTAATCCCTCATTCAGGTAGCCAACCACTCACAATTTGAAGTGTTGGTAGAGGGCTGTGGCCATCAGGAGGTCCATATCTATAAAAAGTTGATCAAACCTTTCCGTGAAAGCCACTTTCAGGTTCTCGCTGTTTTCCATGAAGTAGTTTTTCAGTTCATGGCCCTCGACGATGCTGGTTTCAGTTTTCAACTCTTCCACTAGGTCCTTCATGAGCTAGAGGTTTGGCTGGAGAATACTGAAGCAGGCATTCTCCTCAGACTGCCGGACATCCAGAAAATTGGCTACAGTTGTAATAATTTTACAATACTATCCCATTATGCTCTTGTCACCCTTAGAATACCGAGAAGCCCTGCTTGTTTATAACGACGTTCGGCTTGCCCTTCTTTTCGGTGTCTTCTAGCACCTCTAGCACCACAGCACATTAGTCGTGATGGGAGTTCCAGCGCATAGCCTCTGGCGTGTTAAGCTTTTTGCCGAGTGCCTCCTTTATCTTGTTAGCCGCTAATGTTCATCTATTCTGTCAGTTCCACAAAGCCTCCTACTAGAGTTCCAGCCAGGCACCTAAAAAAATATTTCTGAATTGTTCAGTATTTTATCAAATTAAATAACACGATTGAGGGCCTCATTGATAAAAAAAGCGTCAACGTCGTTGTTGATACTGTTAATGATACCATCAAAATGGTCGCGCCATATATCAGCAATATTTCTTTCCCTTGTCATGCCATCAACAGATTAAAAAACGGAGCTGCCTTTCGGTTTTAGATTTTTAATTTATTCACAGAAACGAATCATCCGTCCACAAACTATTTTTTCTGACAGACTAGCTGCACGTAAATCATCCTCGTGTTTCATAAAGTAGCGCACTGCGTACTTGAAGGCATCATTAGATCTATTCTTTTCATTGTATATTAAGCCAGCTTGGGATTGACGAGAATCACGATATTGGGCGTAGGCCGCTTTGCTTGCGTTGTGTAAGTCAGCCCAAGCTTGTTCCACCTCGGCGTCATGTGCCCTCCCCTTGGTGTTCGCTCGCTATATGCTGCTCTGCCAGCCATGTGAGCTACACCACTTCTACACTCGTAGAGCTCGGCTAACTTGTCTCTGTCACCGGCTGTGTGAATCCGTAGCATCTCTGGTGGCAAGCTCCCAAAGATGATTGATATGTACTGAACAGATGTAATAAAAACTCTGCATGGAGCGGCAAGTGATCTGACAGAGGCGTGTGATACCCTATAACACTCGAATAATATTGTTGGCTATTGCCGTCGTGTGGGCTAAGTGATCTAACCATTTTCTCTCTCAGTGTGTGTATCCCGGGGTAACAATGAGTCATCCTCAAAGTCTAGTTCATTATCTGCCAGGAGTATCGACCACTCACAAATGTTCCGCTGCCTGGGTGGCAATTAAAATCCCAAATAACACAAAGAAGATCATGTTTTGATCCTCGAAGGATTGCTTCTAACTTCACATTATGCTGAGCTGAATCAGGCAAATACATATACATAAATAGAATAGACATTCCCTCTACATTCAGAGATAACCCGAGTATCCTTTCATCATTGTACTGTTCAATTTTTACAAATGAACGAACTCTCCCAGAGCAAAGGAAGGCTAGTCAACCAAACGGGCGTCGTCTGAGTATCTTCTCCTCTGAATTGCCATCTTTAGATAGACTAATCGGGAGCTCGTGCTTGAACAGTCATGTCTCCTGCAGCGCACATATATCATTATTTGAACATAACGCTTTATGCACTGTAAAACCCATTAAAGTGAAAAGTGACCAACGGAGATTTCCCAGAGAAGTATGCTTTGATGTGAAGAGAGACCTTTTCTGATTTCATCTGGAGGGCTCCAAGCATTTCTAGCTCGCATAGATGTTCCGGACTCGGGAGCCTGCAGGCCACATGTCCGGTAATTTGAGGCGCTTAACTTCCAGGTAGCTTGAACTATCCCTGAAGGCACTAAATTTGTCGAGACGATTGAGCTCCTATCCAGTGTAGCTGCCATCTCCGGTTAGTCTCTTTATCTCACTCAAAATCTCTTCAAGTGGGATGTCATCTTAGATGGACACATATATTCTGCTTCGTTGTAACAGAAAAATACCTTCTGGTATGATTCGGCCTCCTTCAACGATGTTTTTTTTTTTTTTTTACAACTGACTTTCAGATATTTTCCTCCTTCCAGGTCAATTCCGTGACCGATTTAATTAGCACCAGACACTCCGGCTACGTCTCGTTTGCGTGGAGCAGAAGATTTGATCCCTGTCCCCTACTTATCAGCTGCCTTTGTTGAGTGAGGCCACTCTGTTAAGTCGGTTCTCTCGTGTAGTTTCGTGTCTACCCCTGGCAGCCAAAAGGTCGCATCAAACTGTAAAATCGGCTTGGTTGGCTTCAGAGGTTAAGTGGTGTGAGTCTGTGTTGGCTTTGCGAGTTGGGTGATATGAGGCTTAATGGTGGGAGGTGGTGGGGTGAAATTTGAGTGGGGGGTGGTGGGGTGACAGGTTGAGCGATGCAAAGCTTCTTGTTTGGAGTTTGCCCAAGAGTGGCTTTGATCGAGTTTGACATATTCTGTTAAAAGCAATTCAATGTTGCTCCCTTGTCGTTGTTTGTTCGTTTGGAATGATTGCACTCCTGAAGGCAGTGGACGCTTCTGCTTCAAGTCGAGTAATGGTTTCTTTGACGGTATTTACATCATCTCTCAATATCAAGATTTTTTCTTGCAATGCCTTTTGCTGGTGTTTCAGTTTGTTCTTCTTGTCGGCCTTCATTTCGCCTCTTTTCATTCGCACTTCCTGTTCACCTAGACCCTCAAGATTGTCCATCTAGTTTTCCTTTGTGTGGCAGTTGGACCTCGTCTTGCTGTTTAATTTCCTCACATCACCTTCTGGGATCATTCGACTTACATCATATCCTGTTAGAAAAGTAGCCAGTTTAGAGAGGTTGCATGTGTGCACCACCTCATCAATCTTGTAAATTATGGTATTGGCTGTTCATGGGCTGCCATCGATTGCAGACGTTGATCAAAGTTTTGTTATGGTCACTTTCCTGTCTTGAGTTACTCGACTTGCGACAAGCCACAGTACAATGCTCAACACCACATCAGTGCCTCTTTCATAATTCATAGTGATCGGAGCAAATTTAATCGGTGAGCTGTCATTTGGGATGGAGTTGGTGTTACCCGTTTCTCCACCACTGCTGACCGAGCCGTCCTTATCACCTTCTTCAGCCTCCGAGTCACTGCACTCAGGTTCCCAGTCTGCCTCGGGTTCAACATCGTTTGCCTGGTCAGACATAGCGATGCACGATAAAGGAGCCCACATAATTGTTTGTGGGCTCCTGTTCACGATGTGCCCAAGTACATGTATACATGTCATATATTGTGATCCGGTTCACATAAATCACGTATTTCCTTTATTAATCAAATTTTCAATGTTTACTGTTAGTTCTTAACTTGATCATTTCAAATCAGAAGCATGACTGTTTATTGCTGTATTACTACTACATAATCGGAAAACTGAAAAAAAAGGTATAAATGTTCTATATGTTTTTTCATGAGGCTGGCAGAGACGAACCAGTGCAAAGTCACCCCGAGGAAGCTCCTGTTGCAGCCCCTGTGGTTGGCTCAGCAGTCGGCCAACCACACTTGGAAAAATTCAAATTATTCAACCATATTTTACGAACAATAAAATAATAGTCATTACTTCACTGGTCATGAAATCACGTTGAAATCCCTTTCCAACTGCTAATAAATAAACTGAACATATGTAATGTATTCTAATAACCAAATACAATACCAGCATGTGCTGTATACACCGCGCAGGCAGACAACCTCCCACGTCAACAGTTATGGACACACTGAACTCGCGGGAAAAGTATAACACGTTTGTGACCAGTTGTCTCATACCGTACGAGTATCAAATACGGTTGAACACGTTCTGTTTCATTTCAATCATTTACATGCGCAGTTACAAATCTAGTATTAATCTTCTCTCTTACGGAATGCATTTATATACATTTATGTTTACAGTATTTAATTACCTGTTATTATTTATTATCGATATATTTTCGAATAAAAGTAAGCGGGTTCTCGATTTCCAATAAGGGCATCCCGCTTTGGCTAATCCGCAATTTTTTTATTGCGCTAATTCGTTAACTTTTCACTGTCAGCGAGTTAGCGGATTAGCAATAAGTGGAATGCCCACCTGTGCAAGTGAATGATGATAACGAGCTGTGTTGTAAACTTCATATACACACATTCAGCACTTGGGACATTTAGCAAGTCCGAAGGGCATCCTTCATCTATTTGTTTTCTAATTTCGGGAAAGGCCTGATCACTTCATAAAAGACGTTGACCACCTGAGCGAAATTTGAAATGTCAGACTAGGCAGACTACTCCATTTAGGCGCTAAGACAGTGTTTAATAGACAGTGGTTCAGCGGGATTTAAACTATCCAGGCTTCGCCGCAGAGAACCATACCTAACTGAATCCGTCGCCACCGCAAATTCCTCGACAAGAACGATGACCAATCAATCGCCTCATGAGGAGGAAACTGCGAGCACTGTACATATGTTACGAGATCACATGAACGTACACACATGAAACGTACAAATGGTGGAGATAAAGGCAACTCCAGGGACGACCGAGATATCGGAACGCAACCTCTAGATCTAGACTTTCTCAATGCTGAATCCGAAGACCGAGACACGCACCGTCTTAAGGTAATATTTAGTAACGCGCAGTTCTATGCCCTTAAGTTCCACTAATTACCGGGACTGGCTACCCTGTATTCGTTTGATGTCATTGGCAAGAATGAAACCTGTCTCGATCTCCAGTGTCGAAACCTGGTAGTGAGATAGTACTAGCATGATACAAAATGTTCAACGAGGACAAAAAAAAACACCCTTATTAAAAGAAGTCGGTGGATCCGAGCTGCACATAACGAGGATGTTACACACATTCGTTAGAACGACATACGCAACAATTTCTTGCAAAATTCTCAACTCAGAAATCAATCTGGCCCGTGCCCGATTGTCATCTTCGGCGACTTCAATCTCCCGCTTATTGACTCGGTGTAAATAGTTTCACAGGCCCAAGCAATACTACAACGATGTTTATTTTCGATAATGACAAAACACAGTACGTTCGTGAACTGACCGCAGGGAACAACATACTCGACCAAAAAATGTCAATTGAGAAGCTCTTGGTCTGCAACATTCTAGATGGCAACAAACTAGAAGGTGATGGCCACATCATGGTGGAATACACAATCAAACTATCCCGCCCAGCCCCTAGTGGGCTGTACGCCGCCCCAACTTTGCACGACAGACTTCGATTATAAGTCTGCCCGTACAAAACAACTGTGTGCGCTTAATTGGATAGAGCAACTCAGAAAGAGTACGATGGATGATTGCTGCCGTATTATCAAAGAGAGTGTTCACGTGCCCAGCTACCGAAATATACCCTTGAGGGCAATTGATCCCATCCAATGGATCAGGCCATTTTGGTGGAACGTCAAAGTTGCAAGGGTCTCAGATCATTGGGATCATCTGAATGCACAATGAAGGAGAGCCAACATCGAAGAGGCGACAGAATTACATCGCTATGCGTGTAGAACAGCCACAGGTCTAGTCCGATCCTCCAACATAGCTGATAACGCCAAGAAGAACTCTAAGGATTTCAATTTCCACGTCAACGAGCGTAGAATTGTCAGAAAATCAGTTGGTCCGCTGATGGATGATGGTGGTGTATTCAGGACGTCACCTGAGGACATGGCCAGTATCCTGACCAGCTTATTTGGCTCAGTGTTCACAGTCTAGAGTCTCAGCTACGAACAAGATATTGTTTGTGTTGGGGAAGTCACCTTCAACAACATTGTGTTCACGAGAAAGGAAGTTGTTGAACAACTCAAGGAACTGAATATTTACATATCGATTGGTCCCGATGGACACCAACCAAGAATTCTCAAGAAAACTCAACATGTCGATGACGAGTGCCGAGGTCCGCAAAGGCTGGAGAACTACCAATGTCTTGACAAACTTCAAGAACGATGAACGAGAAAAATAGCCCAGCCACCGGGGCAGAGTTACCACTGAAGGGCCTCAGGGCAGAGCCCTATGCCATGTCTTTTCCCTCATCTATGTAACGACAAGGATTAGGGGCTTCTGCCTATGACATCGACATTCGAAAATGACACAAAGCTCTTCCATGCAGCATGGATGGTGAGAGTCTCGCGACCCATCATGATCTCGAAAAAATCATGCAATGGTCAGAAGCGTGGCAGATGCCATTCAATGTTGCAGAGTGTTCTGTTATGCATGTGTGGTATCACAATGCCAATTTCAACTTCACAATTGCGAGAAGCAATCTTGCCACTGTCGACCAGCAGAGAAGCTTGAGCATTGTGATTTCAATAGATTCAAAATGGGACGCCAAGGTTGAGAAACATTGCAAGATAGTAAGCCTCAAACTTGGCTTCATCTTCCGTAACTTCCTATGCAAAACGAAGAACATATTGTTGCCGTTGTGCACGTCTCTCGTCGTCCCCACCTGGAGCATGCAATTGGATTCTGGTCGCTATAATTGAAGGGAGATATAGTCAAACTCGTGTTACTAAGATCATTCTGGATTTACACCCATTTGAGCTCACGTTGTTGAATCTCTTCAGGTATTTGAAGGTTCCAGTGAGCTGGCCCCTCAGACTTCGTTGCTCGAGGATGATGAGGCCAATCTCATTAAGCCTTGGCCAAGCTCAATGAGCTTTGTCTCATCACCCTCGAGCAACGAAGTCTGAGGGGCCAGCTCAGCTTGAAGGGATTCAACAACATGAGCCCTGTCGGGCCTTTGACAAGGACCACAACATCAGTACCCGAAACAATAAGCGATAAACTCACGGAAAGACTTTTTGCTACGACAATAGAGCAAGAAATTTTCCCGAGCGTAATCTCGCAGACAGGCACAGCCTACCAGCTGCGGTAGCTGTCACTGTATCCGAGAATGCCAACAAGAACGCGCTAGACAGATAAATACTGGGATTCGTGCAGCGTATTTCGTGCAAACGACACGGCCCTCCCAGGAGTTGTCGAGATTATTATAAGGTCCATAACATGGCTCTCTAGCACATAAAAACAACTTTTACATTATCATTTCCACTCTATCAAAATGACTAACATGCATGTTCATTATTAGTCTTCATATCGAAACGGTTTCCACTACTAATATTACAGATGAAGTTGTTAGTATATTATTCCTCTCGGTACGCCCATTCCTACCGGGACGCTCCGGGTGAGAGTGCTTACGGCAACACACATATAACCTTTAAACCACAACCCACATCAAGGCCACCGTAACCCGTAACGGCTACTCGAAATCATTCATAATCCCGTGTAGCTTCACCCATTCCCATTAGACTGCGAGGCTATCTGCTGCCCTAAACCTTAAATGGGGACAAAGAAGATGCAGCGACTAAGGTATCCTTGTAATCAAAACCGCTCAAATCAAGTTTCCTGCTCAAGCTCAATCCGGCGGTGAAGACCGCCGCATTGAGCTACCGAGTAATGGGTGAGAGTTGCCGGTGACTCAGCGGCTCCTCGCCGATGAGCCGCAACAGCAACTTGCAAACACCCCTACACCCCATTGTCTCCGGGAACCGAACATGCCCCAGAGGAGAACCAGCTGCTCACGGCGTAGATTCGGAGGAATATATTTTTTCCTCACCCTGTGTCAGGAGGATAGGAGATAAACAAATATTAATAAAATCTTCAACTTAACAGCAGATCCCATCCCAGAGCGATGGCCGGTGCAGCAAGGAGATTATCGGGTTCTCTGGTTATCGCTTTCACCTCTCCCATCACAACATTGTTCTTCTCATTGTCTTCTAATTAGCCCCAAGTTTTATCCATTTACTGAAGCCTCCACTAATTATTAAGGAGGTCAACAATGAAATAACTCTTTGGGAGTTTGTGTTGCTTATTAGAGAATAAACAATGAAAAAATTGTCTGTAAGCTAATAATGGTTTGTATGGAATTCCTAACAAATGTGAGTCCTAGCAAAAAACGAGAATCTCAAATGGTCGATGAATGAAATTAATATGTCTTGTAAGTAGTTGTATTCATTGTAAGTGCCATCACTTCATTCCTTGTCGCGAAAAAGTTCATTTATGTGAATATTCGTGCAAAGCTTGTTCCATAATTGGTGTCTGGTGCTTTTCATTCACTCATTTGTCCTACTAACAAGAAAATTTATTGTCAGTTTCAGTTGAAATTGTTCCAGGTAAAAAACCTTATAATAAAATCAAGTGAAACTAATAAAAAAAATGATCTGAATATGTGATTCATTCACTTGTCAGTATTCCAAATATCAGTTGTCAGTTAAATAATCCATCCGTGTTCATCAATCAGGAGTAAATATTGTCAGTTTAATTGTTTCAAAAAACGATCCTTGAGTATTAATTTAATATTTCATGTCCGTTTTGAAAGGAAAACCTCCGCTAACATTTTTTTGGAGTTTCCACCTAATATCAAATGATTAGTGAATTTACAGTTGAATATACAGTTTCGAAAACTGATGAAACCAGAAATGCAGACTGACATATCCATGTATGAAAAATAGTCTAAGATGCGTATAACATTTTAATATAAAATTCAATGATGTGAAAAAGGTTTGCATCCTTCGACAACGTAATTACTTGATCATGTACAATTTTCCACATCGGATGAAAAATTATTGACGATTGAAGAAGCTGAATATTTTTACGCTTCAAATTTGTGCTATGTTTTTGAACTGGATATTAATTTGATCTGCATTATTTATCCAGTTGTTGTTTTCATATATTATGCCGTAACAAAGATACGTATGGAATATAATTGCTAGTTGGAACAGTACTATATATTGCTCTGTGATGGACTGAACATTACCGATGTTTGTTATCGTTACTTACTGTACATATGTTTAACATCTCCCAATTCTATCTACTCGTTAGCGTTCAACAAACATTATGACTTTAAGTTCATGGGATAGAAAATCCCCTGAAAGAGGACGAGGATATTCAATAAAAATTAATTTAGAGGATTTTTTTTTTTCGATGACAGAATTTATATCCTAATATTTCTTCTTGATAGACTTGATAGCCAATATATCATATATATCAATCATCGATTAATGATTGGACAGCATAGCGAAAGATATAAAAAACGGTTAGGGGAACATGGAAAAGATGCATCGGTTGACTGTTCTCTCACCGGCTAACTAACTGGGCACTAACATGGGGCAAACAACACAGTTCTTTATCGGAAGGAGTACCGTTGCAATGAAAATGCAGTTAAACGCATGTTTGACTGGAAGGTGCCTGTTCACCCTCCTCTGGAATCACGGCGAAGGTATGCACCACAGTAAGTCCTCGTCAAGACACCGGTAGTCTCATGAACAAGTAAATATTAACTTGAATTGGTTTCACCAATAAAGAGTCATTGTGTGGCGGTTGCTATGAAGGCAGTAGCCTATTTAGATTATCTCGTTGTCTCTTACCAGCATTTTTCAATATTGAATATATGATGAAGTTCATGCTTTTATTTGAGACGCATGCGAAAGAAGAAAATGAATAGCGCAGGACGAGCTATGAGGAGGATAAAATATCCTCTGTACCTTTGTTTTCTCTCATTTATGGAGGAATTATGCCCATCTAATAAGTTGTGTATGCAACTCTTGCCCAGCACGAAATGAGGGGAATTCGACTGAATGAACAAACACAAGATCAACTCAATTGCAACTGGTATGATGAAATCGTAGTATTGGATTTGAGGAAAACATGAAAATAACTTAAATAAATTGAGCTTCTGTCCCATTTGGTTGGCTGGGATCCACTTTCATTAAGACCCAGTCAGCTGGCATTCGAAGATCAATTCATCTAAGGCACTTAGAGTTATAAATCAAACGGTCCATGGAAACTGAAGATTTTCAGCAGCAGACTTGCAGAGCATTTGTGAACTGAAGGTCAATTAGAGCAGCCCTCGGGAGAATTAGCGACTAAATTGCGACTTTGGATGACGTTAAGAGACATTTCGGTCATGAACTTGTGAGTATTGAAACCAATAGTAATTGATTGATTTGGTGTAAATTGTGATCCCTTGTAGGTTGCTTTTGACCTGGCGATATGGGTTTTGTGACATACGGATAAACTTTGAGGTGAACAACAGGTTATTAAAGGGATTCATTCTCTCATTTGGTTAAATGGGTTTTTCCTCATCAAATGTCTGATGCTGTAGCATGTTGAAAATTGTACATGATGCATCAAATATATAACTGTATCTGCATTTCATGAACCAATAAATCAAATGGTAACATGTATCCAGTTCATTTACAAACATTGAATAGTTATTGAGTTGTGCTAAAAGTCGATCAGACGCTGTAATCGTTACAGGAAAACAATCTGATATAGATCAAATATCGAATATACTCAACGTGGGATAACGCTGACGGGCAGTCAGTCCTTTCCCACTCTGGCAGATTTCGCATATAAATGTACCTTCTAGATTGGGAGGACGATGTCTGCGAACTCGCCGCTCACCTAAAGCTGCGTCCTAATGTTCAACATCGTGCTCTGCATAAGCACGACAGGTGTCGCAAAACTGATCACAGTAAGGGTGAAGAACCGCTAGTTGGAACCAAGACTTCCTGCTTATTTCACTATTTATGCTATTGAACCGGGAGGGGAAAATGTGCAGATAAGTTTGAATCATAACAATTGTGTGATGGATATCCGAGTGGATAGCGTGACTTGGTGATGGATATCCGAGTGGATAGCGTGACTTGGTGATGGATATCCGAGTGGATAGCTTGACTTGGTGATGGATAGCCGAGTGGATAGCGTGACTTGGTGATGGATATCCGAGTGGATAGCGTGACTTGGTGATGGATATCCGAGTGGATAGCGTGACTTGGTGATGGATAGCCGAGTGGATAGCGTGACTTGGTGATGGATATCCGAGTGGATAGCGTGACTTGGTGATGGATAGCC
>SDVV010007551.1:0-17716 GCA_016164225.1 Gammarus roeselii
TGTTCAATCAGCGGCTCTTTTTTTGTCTCATACTCTGTTAGTGCGCCATGATTGTTTCATCTGCGTTTCTATCTCTGTCTCTTACTCTGTCAGTCCGAAATGATTGTTTCATTTGCGTCTCTTTCTCTGTCTCATACTCTGTCAGTCCCCATGATTGTTCATCTGCGTCTCTATTTCTGTCTCTTACTCAGTCAGTCCGCAATGAAAGTTTCATCTGCGTCTCTATCTCTGTCTCTTCCTCTGTCAGTCTGCCATGATTGTTCCATCTGCGTCTCTCACTCTGTCTCTTACTCTGCCAGTCCGTCATGAACGTTCCATCTGCGTCTCTATCTGTGTCTCCTACTCTGTCAGTCTGCCATGATTTTTCAATCAGCGGCTCTTTTTTTGTCTCATACTCTGTTAGTGCGCCATGATTGTTTCATCTGCGTCTCTATCTCTGTCTCCTACTCTGTCAATCGGACATGATTGTTTCATCTGCGTCTATAACTCTGTCTCTTACTCTGTCAGTCCGCCATGAACGTTTCATCTGCGTCTCTATCTCTGTCTCTTACTCTGGCAGTCCGACATTATCGTTTCATCTGCGTCTTTATCTCTGTCTCTTACTCTGTTAGTCCGCGATTATTGTTACATCTGCTTCTCTACCTCTGTCTCTTACTCTGTCAGTCCGCCGTGAACGTTTCATCTGCGTCTCTATCTCTGTCTCCTATTCTGTCAGTCTGTCATGATTGTTTCATCTGCGGCTCTATCTTTGTCTCATACTGTAAATCGCTATGAGTGTTTCATCTGCGTCTCTATCTATGTCTCTTACTCTGTCAGTCCGTCATGATTGTTTCATTTTTGTCTCTATCTCTGTCTCTTACTCTGTCAGTCCGCTATGATGGTTTCATCTGCGTCTCTATCTTCGTCTCCTTGTCTGTCAGTCCGCCACGATTGTTTCATCTGCGTCTCTATCTCTGTCTCCTACTCTGTCAGTCCGTCATGATTGTTTCATCTGCGTCTCTATCTCTGTCCCCTACTCTGTTAGTCCGGCATGATTGTTTCATCTGCGTCTCTATCTCTGTCTCCTACTCTGTCAGTCCGTCATTATGGTTTCATCTGCGTCTCTATCTCTGTCTTTTGCTCTGTCAGTCCGCCAAGATTGTTTCATCTGCGTCTCTTTCTCTGTCTCATACTCTGTTAGTCCGCCATGTTGGTTTCATCTGCATCTCTATCTCTGTCTCCTACTCTGTCAGTCCGTTATGATTGTTTCGTCTGCATCTCCATCTCTGTCTCCAACTCTGTCAGTCCGTCATGATTGTTTCATCTGCGTCTCTATCTCTGTCCCCTACTCTGTTAGTCCGGCATGATTATTTTCATCTGCGTCTCTATCTCTGTCTCTTACTCTGTCAGTCCGCCATGATTGTTTCATCTGCGTCTCTTTCTCCGTTTCTTACTCTGTCAGTCCGTCATGATTCTTTCATCTGCGTCTCTATATCTGGCTCATACTCTGTTAGTCCGCCATGATTGTTTCATTTGCGTCTTTATCTCTGTCTCTTACTCTGTCAGTCCGCCATGATTGTTTCGTCTGCGTCTCTATGTTTGTCTCATACTCTGTTAGTCCGCTATGATGGTTTCACCTGCGTCCCTATCTATGTCTCCTACTGTGTCAGTCCGTCATGATTGTTTCATCTGCTTCTTTATCTCTGTCGCTTACTCAGTCAGTCTTCCATGATTGTTTCATCTGCGGCTCTATCTCTGTCTCATACTCTGTCAGTCCGTCATGATGGTTTCATCTGCATCAATATCTCTGTCTCTTGCTCTGTCAGTCCGCCATGATTGTTTCACCTGCGTCTCTTTCTCTGTCTCTTACACTCTCAGTCCGCCATGTTGGTTTCATCTGCATCTCTATCTTTGTCACTTACTCTGTCAGTCCGTTATGATGGTTTTATCTGCGTCTCTATCTCTGTCTCATACGCTGTCAGTCCGCCATGATTGTTTCATCTGCGTCTCTATATCTGTCTCTTACTCTGCCAGTCGACCATGATTCTTTCATCTGCGTCTCTATCTCTGTCTCCTACTCGGTCAGTACACCATGATTGTTGCATCTGCGTCTCTATCTCTGTCTCTTACTCTGTCAGTCTGTCATGATGGTTTCATCTGCGTCTATATCTCTGTCTCTTGCTCTGTCAGTCCGCCATGATTGTTTCATCTGCGTCTCTATCTCTGTCTCATACTCTGTCAGACCGTCATGATGGTTTCATCTGCTCGCTATCTCAGTATCTTACGCTGTCAGTCTATCATAGTGGTTTCATCTGCGTCTCTATCTCTGTCTCTTACTCTGTCAGTCCACCATGATTGTTTCATCTGCGTCTCTATCTCTGTCTCTTACTCTGTCAGTCCGTCATGATTGTTTCATCTTAGTCTCTGTCTCTGTCTCTTACTCTGTCAGTCTGCCATGATTGCATCATCTGCGTCTCTTACCCTATTTCTTATTCTGTCAGTCCGCCATGAACGTTTCATCTGCGTCTCTATCTCTGTCTCCTACTCTGTCAGTCTGCCATAATTGTTTCATCTGCGGCTCTATTTCTGTCTCATTCTCTTTCAGTTCGTCATGATTGTTTCTTCTGCGTCTCTATCTATGTCTCTTACTCTGTCAGTCCGTCATGAATATTTCATCTTCGTCTCTATCTCTGTATCTTACTCTGTCACTCCGCCAAAATGGTTTCATCTGCGCCTCTATCTCTGTCTTCTACTCTGTCAGTCCGTCATGATGGTTTCATCTGCGTCTCTATCTCTGTCTCTTTCTCTGTCAGTCCGAAATGATTGTTTCATTTGCGTCTTTATCTCTGTCCTTTACTCTTTCAGTCCGCCATGAACGTTTCATCTGCGTCGCTATCTCTGTCTCCTACTCTGTCAATATTCCATGATTGTTTCATCTGCGGCTCTATCTCTGTCTCATACTCTGTCAGTCCGTCATGATAGTTTCATCTCCGTCATAATATCTTTCTCTTACTCTGTCAGTCCGCCATTATTGTTTCATCTGCGTCTCTATCTCTGTCTCCTACTCTGTCAGTCTAACATGATTGTTTCATCTGCGTCACTATCGCTGTCTCTTATTCTGTCAGTCCGCCATGATTGTTTCATATGCGTCTCTATCTCTGTCTCTTACTCTGTCAGTCCGTCATGAACGTTTCATCTGCGTCGCTATCTCTGTCTCCTTCTCTGTTATTCTTCCATGATTGTTTCATCTGCGTCTCTATCTCTGTCTCTTAGTCTGTCAGTCCACCATGATTGTTTCATATGCGTCGCTATCTCTGACTCTAAATCTGTCAGTCCGTCATAAACGTTTCATCTGCGTCGCTATCTCTGTCTCCTACTCTGTCAGTCTTCCATGATTGTTTCATCTGCATCTCTATCTCTGTCTCTAACTCTGCTAGTCCGCCATGATTCTTTCATCTGCGGCTCTATATCTGTCTCATACTCTGTCAGTCCGTCATGATAGTTTCATATGCGTCTCTATCTCTGTCTCTCACTCTGTCAGTCCGTTATGATGGTTTCATCTGCGTCTTTATCTCTGTCTCATACTCTGTCAGTCCGCCATGATGGTTTCATCGGCGTCTTTATCTCTCTGTCTTACTCTGTCAGTCCGCCATGATGGTTTCATCTGTGACTCTATCTCTGTCTCTCAATCGGCCATTCCGCCATGGTGGTTTCATCTGCGTCTCTATCTCTGTCTCATACTCGGTCAGCCCTACATGATTGTTTCATGTAAGTCTCTATCGCTGTCTCTTACTCTGTCAGTCCGTCATGATTGTTTCATCAGCGTCTCTATCTTTGGCTCATACTTTGTCAGTATGCCTTGATTGTTTCATCTGCGTCTCTATCTCTGTCTTTACTCTGTCAGTCCAACATGATTTTTTCATCTGCGTCTCTATCTCTGTCTCCTACTCTGTCAGTCCGTCATGATTGTTTCATATGCCTCTCTATCTCTGTATCTTACTCTATCAGTCCGTCATGATAGTTTCATCTCCGTCACAATATCTTTCTCTTACTCTGTCAGTCCGCCATTATTGTTTCATCTGCGTCTCTATATCTGTCTCTTACTTTGTTAGTCCGCCATGATTGTTTCATCTGCGTCTCTATCTCTGTATCTTACTCTGTCAGTCCGTCATGATTTTTTCATCTGCGTCTCTATCTCTGTCTCCAACTCTGTCAGTCCGTCATGATTGTTTCATATGCCTCTCTATCTCTGTCTCTTACTCTGTCAGTCCGTCATGAACGTTTCATCTGCGTCGCTATCTCTGTCTCCTACTCTGTCAGTCTTCCATGATTGTTTCATCTGCGTCTCTATTTATGTCTCTAACTCTGCCAGTCCGCCATGATTGTTTCATCTGCGGCTCTATATCTGTCTCATACTCTGTCAGTCCTCCATGATTGTTTCATATGCGTCTCGATCTCTGTCTCTCACTCTGTCAGTCCGTTATGATTGTTTCATCTACGTCTCTATCTCTGTCTCTTACTCTGTCAGTCCGTAATGATTGTTTCATTTGCGGCTCTATCTCTGTCTCATACGCTGTCAGTCCGCTATGATGATTTCATCTGCGTCTCTATCTCTGTCTCTGACTCGGTCAGTCCGTCATGATATTTTCATCTGCGTCTCTATCTATGTCTCCTACTCGGTCAGCCTGACATGATTGTTTCATCTGCGTCTTTATCTCTGTCTCCTACTGTCAGTCCGTCATGATTTTTTCATCTGCGTCTCCATCTCTAACTCCTACTCGGTCAGTCCGTCATGATTGTTTTATCTGCGTCTTTATCTCTGTCACTTACTCTGTTAGTCCGTCATGATTGTTTCATCTGCGTCTCTATTTCAGTCTCTCGCTCCTTCAGTCTGCCATGATTGTTTGATCTGCGTCTCTCCCTCTTTCTCATACTCTGTCAGTCGACCATGAACGTTTCATCTGCGTTTCTATCTCTGTCTCCTACTCTGTCAGTCTATCATGATTGTTTCATCTGCGGCTCTATCTCTGCCTCATACTCTGTCAGTCCGCCATGATTGTTTCATCTGCGTCCCTCTCTCTGTCTCCTGTTCTGTCAGTCCGTCATGATTGTTTCATATGCGGCTCTATCTCTGTCTCATCCTCAGTCAGTCCGCCATGATGATTTCATCTGCGTCTCTATCTCTGTCTTTTACTCTGTCAGTCCGTCATGATGGTACCATCTGAGTCTCTATTTCTGTCTCTTTTTCCGTCAGTCTGCCATGACAGTTTCATCTTCGTCTCCATCTCTGTCTTTTCTCTGCCAGTCCGCAATGGTGGTTTCATCCGCGTCTCTAGCTCTGTCTCTTACTCTGTCAGTCCGTTATGATGTCCTCATCCTCGTCTCTATCTCTGTCTTATACTCTGTCAGTCCCCATGATTGTTTCATCTGCGTCTCTATCTCTGTCTCTTACTCAGTCAGTCCGCTATGAAAGTTTCATCTGCGTCTCTATCTCTGCCTCTTCCTCTGCCAGTCTGCCATGATTGTTTCATCTGCGTCTCTAACTCTGTCTCTTACTCTGCCAGTACGTCATGAACGTTTCATCTGCGTCTCTATCTGTGTCTCCTACTTTGTCAGTCTGCCATGATTGTTCCATCTGCGGCTCTTTCTTTGTCTCATACTCTGTTAGTGCGTCATGATTGTTTCATCTGCGTCTCCATCTCTGTCTCTTACTCTGTCGGTCCGCTATGATGGTATCAACTGCGACTCTATCTCTGTCTCTTACTTTGTCAGTCCATTATGATGGTTTCATATGCGTCTCTATCTCTGTCTCATACTCTGTCAGTCCAAATGATTGTTTCACCTGCGTCTCTATCTCTGTCTCTTACTCAATCGGTCCGCCATGAAAGTAGCATCTGTTCTCTATCTCTGTCTCCTATGATTTCAGTCCACCATAGTGGGTTCATCTGCCTCTCTATCTCTGTCTCATACTCTGTAAGTCAGCCATGATTGTTTCATCTGCGCCTCTATTTCTGTCTCATACTCTGTCAGTCTGCCAGGATTGTTTCATCTGCGTCTCTATCTCTGTCTCTTACTCTGTCACTCCGTCATGATGGTTTCATCTGTGTCTCTATCTCTGTCTCATGCTCTGTCAGTCCAAATGATTGTTTCATCTGCGTCTCTATCTCTGTCTTTTACTCAATCAGTCCGCCATGAAAGTTTCATCAGTTCTCTATCTCTGTCTCCTACGATGTCAGTCCAATATGGCGGGTTCATCTGCCTCTCTATCTCTGTCTCATACTCTGTAAGTCCGCCATGATTGTTTCATCTGCGTCTCTATCTCTGTCTCTTTTTCTTTCAGTCTGCCATGAATGTTTCATCTGCGTCTCAATCTCTGTCTCTTACTCTGTCGGGCTGCCATGATTGTTTCATCTGCGTATCTATATCTCTCCTGCTCTGTCACTCCGCAATGATGGTTTCATCTGCGTCTCTATCTATGTCTCTTACTCTGTCAGTCCACATGATTGTTTCATCTTCGTCTCTATCTCTGTCTCTTACTCTGTCAGTACGCTATGATGGTTTCATCTGCATCTCTATCTTCGTCTCCTTGTCTGTCAGTCCGTCATGATTGTTTCATCTGCGTCTCTATCTCTGTCTCCTACTCTGTCAGTCCGTCATGATGGTTTCATCTGCGTCTCTATCTTTGTATCTAACTCTGTCAGTCCGTCATGATTGTTTCATCTGCGTCTCTATCTCTGTCTCTTACTCTGTTAGTCCGGCATGATTGTTTCATCTACGTCTCTATCTCTGTCTCTTCCTCTGTCAGTCCGTCATGATGGTTTCATCTGCGTCTATATCTCTGTCTCTTGCTCTGTCAGTCCGCCAAGATTGTTTCATCTGCGTCTCTTTCTCTGTCTCTTACTCTGTCAGTCCGCCATGTTGGTTTCATCTGCATCTCTATCTTTGTCACTTTCTCTGTCAGTCCGTTATGATGGTTTTATCTGCGTCTCTATCTCTGTCTCATACGCTGTCAGTCCGCCATGATGGTTTCATATGCGTCTTTATCTCTATCTTATACTCTGTCAGTCCATCATGATATATATAACTGCGTCTTTATCACTGTCTCTTATTCTGTCAGTCCGCTTTGATGGTTTCATCCGCGTCTCTATCTATGTCTCCTACAGTGTCAGTCCGTCATGATTGTTTCATCTGCGTCTTTATCTCTGTCTCTTACTCTGTCAGTCCGTCATGATTGTTTCATCTGCGTTTCTATATCTGGCTCATACTCTGTTAGTCCGCCATGATTGTTTCATCTGCGTTTCTATCTCTGTCTCATACTCTGTCAGTCCGCCATGATTGTTTCATTTGCGTCTCTTTCTCTGTCTCATACTCTGTCAGTCCCCATGATTGTTTCATCTGCGTCTATATCTCTGTCTTTTACTGAGTCAGTCCGCCATGAAAGTTTCATCTGCGTCTCTATCTCTGTCTCTTCCTCTGTCAGTCTGCCATGATTGTTCTATCTGCGTCTCTCACTCTGTCTCTTACTCTGCCAGTCCGTCATGATTGTTTCATCTGCGTCTCTTTTTCTGTCTCCTACACTGTCAGTCCGCCATGTTGGTTTCATCTGCATCTCTATCTTTGTCACTTACTCTGTCAGTCCGTTATGATGGTTTTATCTGCGTCTCTATCTCTGTCTCATACTCTGTCAGTCCGCCATGATTGTTTCATCTGCGTCTCTATCTCTGTCTCTTATTCTGCCAGTCGACCATGATTCTTTCATCTGCGTCTCTATCTCTGTCTCCTACTCGGTCAGTACACCATGATTGTTTCATCTGCGTCTCTATCTATGTCTCTTACTCTGTCAGCCCGTCATGATGGTTTCATCTGCGTCTATATCTCTGTCTCTTGCTCTGTCAGTCCGCCATGATTGTTTCATCTGCGTCTCTATCTCTGTCTCATACTCTGTCAGACCGTGATGATGTTTTCAACTGCTCACTATCTCTGTCTCTTACGCTGTCAGTCCATCATAGTGGTTTCATCTGCGTCTCCATCTCTGTCTCTTTCTCTGGAAGTCCACCATGATTGTTTCATCTGCGTCTCTATCTCTGTCTCTTACTCTGCCAGTCAGTCATGATTATTTCATATGCGTCTCTATCTCTGTCTCCTACTCTGTCAGTCCACCATGACTGTTTCATCTACGTCTCTATCTCTGTCTCTTATTCTGTCAGTCCGTCATGATTGTTTCATCTGCGTCTCTATCTCTGTCTCTTACTCTGTCAGTCCGCCATGAACGTTTCATCTGCGTCTCTCTCTCTGTCTCCTACTTTGTCAGTCTGCCATAATTGTTTCATCTGCGGCTCTATTTCTGTCTCATTCTCTTTCAGTTCGTCATGATTGTTTCTTCTGCGTCTCTATCTATGTCTCTTACTCTGTCAGTCCGCCATGAATGTTTCATCTTCGTCTCTATCTCTGTATCTTACTCTGTCACTCCGCCAAAATGGTTTAATCTGCGTCGCTATCTCTGTCTCCTACTCTGTCAGTATTCCATGATTGTTTCATCTGCGTCTCTATCTCTGTCTCTTACTCTGTCAGTCTGCCATGATTGCATCATCTGCGTCTCTTACTCTGTTTCTCATTCTGTCAGTCCGCCATGAACGTTTAGTCTGCGTCTCTATCTCTGTCTCCTACACTGTCAGTCCGTCATGATTGTTTCATCTGCGTCTCTATCTCTGTCCCCTACTCTGTTAGTCCGGCATGATTGTTTCATCTGCGTCTCTATCTCTGTCTCTTACACTGTCAGTCCGCCATGATTGTTTCATCTGCGTCTCTTTCTCCGTTTCTTACTCTGTCAGTCCGTCATGATTCTTTCATCTGCGTCTCTATCTCTGTCTCTTACTCTGTCAGTCCGTCCTGATGGTTTCATCTGCATCAATATCTCTGTCTCCTGCTCTGTCAGTCCGTCATGATTTTTTCATCTGCGTCACTTTCACTGTCTCTTACACTGTCAGTCCGCCATGTTGGTTTCATCTGCATCTCTATCTTTGTCACTTACTCTGTCAGTCCGTTATGATGGTTTTATCTGCGTCTCTATCTCTGTCTCATACGCTGTCAGTCCGTCATGATTGTTTCATCTGCGTCTCTATCTCTGTCTCTTACTCTGTCAGTCGACCATGATTCTTTCATCTGCGTCTCTATCTCTGTCTCTTAATCGGCTATTCCGCCATGGTGGTTTCATCTGCGTCTCTATCTCTGTCTCATACTCGGTCAGCCCGACATGATTGTTGCATGTAAGTCTCTATCGCTGTCTCTTACTCTGTCAGTCCGTCATGATTGTTTCATCTGCGTCTCGATCTCTGTCTCATACTTTGTCAGTCTGCCTTGATTGTTTCATCTGCGTCTCTATCTCTGTCTATACTCTGTCAGTCCGACATGATTGTTTCATCTGCGTCTCTATCTCTGTCTCTTACTTTGTTAGTCCGCCATGATTGTTTCATCTGCGTCTCTATCTCTGTATCTTACTCTGTCAGTCCGCCGTGATTTTTTCATCTGCGCCTCTATCTCTGTCTCCTACTCTGTCAGTCCGTCATGATTGTTTCATATGCCTCTCTATCTTTGTCTCTTACTCTGTCAGTCCGTCATGAACGTTTCATCTGCGTCGCTATCTCTGTCTCCTACTCTGTCAGTGTTCCATGATTGTTTCATCTGCGTCTCTATTTCTGTCTCTAACTCTGCCAGTCCGCCATGATTCTTTCATCTGCGGCTCTATATCTGTCTCATACTCTGTCAGTCCGTCATGATTGTTTCATCTGCGTCTCGATCTCTGTCTCATACTTTGTCAGTCTGCCTTGATTGTTTCATCTGCGTCTCTATTTCTGTCTCATACTCTGTCAGTCCGCCATGATTGTTTCATATGCGTCTCTATCTCTGTCTCTCACTCTGTCAGTCCGTTATGATTGTTTCATCTACGTCTCTATCTCTGTCACTTACTCTGTTATTCTTCCATGATTGTTTCATCTGCGTCTCTATCTCTGTCTCTTACTCTGTCAGTCCGCCATGATTGTTTCATATGCGTCGCTATCTCTGACTCTATCTCTGTCAGTCCGTCATAAACGTTTCAACTGCGTCGCTATCTCTGTCTCCTACTCTGTCACTCTTCCATGATTGTTTCATCTGCGTCTCTATCTCTGTCTCTAACTCTGCTAGTCCGCCATGATTCTTTCATCTGCGGCTTTATATCTGTCTCATACTCTGTCAGTCCGCCATGATGGTTTCATATGCGTCTCTATCTCTGTCTCTCACTCTGTCAGTCCGTTATGATGATTTCATCTGCGTCACTATCTCTGTCTCATACTCTGTCAGTCCGCCATGATGGTTTCATCGGCGTCTTTCTCTCTCTGTTTTACTCTGTCAGTCTGCCATGATGGTTTCATCTGTGACTCTCTCTCTGTCTCTTAATCGGCTATTCCGCCATGGTGGTTTCATCTGCGTCTCTATCTCTGTCTCATTCTCGGTCAGCCCGACATGATTGTTGCATGTAAGTCTCTATCGCTGTCTCTTACTCTGTCAGTCCGTCATGATTGTTTCATCTGCGTCTCTATCTCTGTCTCATACTTTGTCAGTCCGCCTTGATTGTTTCATCTGCGTCTCGATCTCTGTCTTTACTCTGTCAGTCCGACATGATTGTTTCATCTGCGTCTCTATCTCTGTCTCTTACTTTGTTAGTCCGTCATGATTGTTTCATCTGCGTCTCTATCTCTGTATCTTACTCTGTCAGTCCGCCATGATTTTTTCATCTGCGCCTCTATCTCTGTCTCCTACTCTGTCAGTCCGTCATGATTGTTTCATATGCCTCTCTATCTTTGTCTCTTACTCTGTCAGTCCGTCATGAACGTTTCATCTGCGTCGCTATCTCTGTCTCCTACTCTGTCAGTCTTCCATGATTGTTTCATCTGCGTCTCTATTTCTGTCTCTAACTCTGCCAGTCCGCCATGATTGTTTCATCTGCGGCTCAATATCTGTCTCATACTCTGTCAGTCCGCCATGATTGTTTCATATGCGTCTATATCTCTGTCTCTCACTCTGTCAGTCCGTTATGATTGTTTCATCTACGTCTCTATCTCTGTCACTTACTCGGTCAGTCAGCCATGATGGTATCATCTGCGTGTCTATCACTGTCTCTTACGTTGTCAGTCCGTAATGAAATTTTCATCTGAGTCTCTATCTCTGTCTCATACTCAGTTAGTCCACAATGAAAAATTTATCTGCCTCTCTATCTTTGTCTCCTACTTTGTCAGTCCGCCATGATGGTTTCATCTGCGTCTCTATCTCTGTCCAATACTCTGTAAGTCCATTATGGTGGTTTCATCTGCGTCTCTATCTCTGTCTCTTACGCTGTCAGTCCACCATGGTAGTTTCAGCGGCGTCTCTACCTCTGTCTCTAACTCTGTATGTCCGCCATGATTGTTTCATCTGCGTCTCTATATCTGTCTCATACTCTGTCAGTCCGTCATGATTGTTTCATCTGCGTCTCGATCTCTGTCTCATACTTTGTCAGTCTGCCTTGATTGTTTCATCTGCGTCTCTATTTCTGTCTCTTACTCGGTCAGTTCGTCATGATGGTTTCATCTGCGTCTCTATCTCTGTCTCATACTCTGTCAGTCAGCCATGACTGTTTAATCTGCGTCTTTATCTGTGTCTCTTACTCTGTTGGTACGCCATGATTGTTTCATCTGCGTTTCTATCTCTGTCTCTTACGCTGACAGTCTGCCATGATAGTTTCATATGCGTTTCTATTTCTGACTCCCACTCTGTCTCTCCGCTATAAACGTTTCATCTGCGTCTCTATCTCTGTCTCCTTCTCTGTCAGTCTGCCATGATTGTTTCATCTGCGGCTCCATATCTGTCTCATACTCTGTCAGTCCACCAAGATTGTTTCATATGCGTCTACATCTCCGTTTCTTACTCTGTCAGTCCGTCATGATTGTTTCATCTGCGTCTCTATCTCCGACTCTTACTCTGTCAGTCCACAATGGTGGTTTGATCTGCGTCTCTATCTCTGTCTCTTACTCTGTCAGTCCGTAATGATTGTTTCATCTGCGGCTCTATCTCTGTCTCATTCTCTGTCAGTCCGCTATGATGATTTCATCTGCGCCTCTATCTCTGTCTCTTACTCGGTCAGTCCGTCATGATATTTTCATCTGCGTCTCTATCTATGTCTCCTACTCGGTCAGCCTGACATGATTGTTTCATCTGCGTCTCTATCTCTGTCTCCTACTCTGTCAGTCCGTCATGATTGTTTCATCTGCGTCCCTATCTCTAACTCCTACTCGGTCAGTCCGTCATGATTGTTTTATCTGCGTCTTTATCTCTGTCACTCACTCTGTTAGTCCGTCATGATTGTTTCATCTGCGTCCCTTCTTCAGTCTCTCGCTCTTTCAGTCTGCCATTATTGTTTCATCTGCGTCTCTACCGCTTTCTCATACTCTGTCAGTCGACCATGAACGTTTCATCTGCGTCTCTATCTCTGTCTCCTACTCTGTCAGTCTATCATGATTGTTTCATCTGCGGCCCTATCTCTGCCTCATACTCTGTCAGTCCGCCATGATTGTTTCATCTGCGTCCCTATCTATGTCTCCTGTTCTGTCAGTCCGTCATGATTTTTTCATCTGCGGCTCTATCTCTGTCTCATCCTCAGTCAGTCCGCCATGATGATTTCATCTGCGTCTATATCTCTGTCTTTTACTCGTTCAGTCCGTCATGATGGTACCATCTGAGTCTCTATTTCTGTCTCTTTTTCTGTCCGTCTGCCATGACTGTTTCATCTGCGTCTCCATCTCTGTCTTTTCTCTGCCAGTCCGCCATGGTGGTTTCATCTGCGACACTAGCTCTGTCTCTTACTCTGCCAGTCCGTTATGATGCTCTCATCCTCGTCTCTATCTCTGTCTTATACTCTGTCAGTCCCCATGATTGTTTCATCTGCGTCTCTAACTCTTTCTCTTACTCTGCCAGTCCGTCATGAACGTTTCATCTGCGTCTCTATCTGTGTCTCCTACTCTGTCAGTCTGCCATGATTGTTCCATCTGCGGCTCTTTCTTTGTCTCATACTCTGTTAGTGCGTCATGATTGTTTCATCTGCGTCTCCATCTCTGTCTCTTACTCTGTCGGTCCGCTATGATGGTATCATCTGCGACTCAATCTCTGTCTCGTATTTTGTCAGTCCGTTATGATGGTTTCAAATGCGTCTCTATCTCTGTCTCATACTCTGTCAGTCCAAATGATTGTTTCACCTGCGTCTCTATCTCTGTCTCTTACTCAATCAGTCCGCCATGAAAGTAGCATCTGTTCTCCATCTCTGTCTCCTACGATGTCAGTCCACCATGGTGAGTTCATCTGCCTCTCTATCTCTGTCTCATACTCTGTAAGTCAGCTATGATTGTTTCATCTGCGCCTCTATTTCTGTCTCATACTCTGTCAGTCTGCCAGGATTGTTTCATCTGCGTCTCTATCCCAGTCTCCTACTCTGTCACTCCGTCATGATGGTTTCATCTGTGTCTCTATCTCTGTCTCATACTCTGTCAGTCCAATATGACGGGTTCATCTGCCTCTCTATCTCTGTCTCATACTCTGTAAGTCCGCCATGATTGTTTCATCTGCGTCTCTATCTCTGTCTCTTTTTCTTTCAGTCTGCCATGAATGTTTCATCTGCGTCTCAATCTCTGTCTCCTACTCTGTTGGTCCGCCATGATTGTTTCATCTGCGTCTCTATATCTCTCCTACTCTGTCACTCCGCAATGATGGTTTCATCTGCGTCTCTATCTCTGTCTCTTACTCTGTCAGTCCGTCATAATGGTTTCATCTGCGTCTCTATCTTCGTATCTAACTCTGTCAGTCCGCCATGATTGTTTCATCTGAGTCTCTATCTCTGTCTCTTACTCTGTTAGTCCGGCATGATTGTTTCATCTACGTCTCTATCCTGTCTCTTACTCTGTCAGTCCGTCATGATGGTTTCATCTGCGTCTATATCTCAGTCTCTTGCTATGTCAGTCCACCAAGATTGTTTCATCTGCGTCTCTTTCTCTGTCTTTTACTTTGTTAGTCCACATGATTGTTTCATCTGCGTCTCTATCTCTGTCTCCTACTCTGTCAATCGGACATGATTGTTTCATCTGCGTCTATAACTCTGTCTCTTACTCTGTCAGTCCGTCATGAACGTTTCATCTGCGTCTCTATCTGTGTCTCATACTCTGCCAGTCTGCCATGATTGTTCCATCTGCGGCTCTAACTCTGTCTCTTACTCTGCCAGTACGTCATGAACGTTTCATCTGCGTCTCTATCTCTGTCTCTTACTCAGTCAGTCCGCCATGAAAGTTTCATCTGCGTCTCTATCTCTGTCTCTTCCTCTGTCAGTCTGCCATGATTGTTTCATCTGCGTCTCTAACTCTGTCTCTTACTCTGCCAGTACGTCATGAACGTTTCATCTGCGTCTCTATCTGTGTCTCCTACTCTGTCATTCTGCCATGATTGTTCCATCTGCGGCTCTTTCTTTGTCTCATACTCTTTTAGTGCGTCATACTTGTTTCATCTGCGTCTCCATCTCTGTCTCTTACTATGTCGGTCCGCTATGATGGTATCATTTGTGACCCTATCTCTGTCTCTTACTTTGTCAGTCCGTTATGATGGTTTCATATGCGTCTCTATCTCTGTCTCATACTCAATCAGTCCGCCATGAAAGTAGCATCTGTTCTCTATCTCTGTCTCTTACGATGTCAGTCCACCATGGTGGGTTCATCTGCCTCTCTATCTCTGTCTCATACTCTGTAAGTCAGCCATGATTGTTTCATCTGCGCCCCTATTTCTGTCTCATACTCTGTCAGTCTGCCAGAATTGTTTCATCTGCGTCTCTATCTCAGTCTCTTACTCTGTCACTCCGTCATGATGGTTTCATCTGTGTCTCTATCTCTGTCTCATACTCTGTCAGTCCAAATGATTGTTTCATCTGCGTCTCTATCTCTGTCTCTTACTCAATCAGTCCGCCATGAAAGTTTCATCAGTTCTCTATCTCTGACTCCTACGATGTCAGTCCAATATGGCGGGTTCATCTGCCTCTCTATCTCTGTCTGTTACTCTGTAAGTCCGCCATGATTGTTTCATCTGCGTCTCTATCTCTGTCTCTTTTTCTTTCAGTCTGCCATGAATGTTTCATCTGCGTCTCAATCTATGTCTCTTACTCTGTCAGTCCACATGATTGTTTCATCTTCGTCTCTATCTCTGTCTCTTACTCGGTCAGTCCGTCATGATGGTTTCATCTGCGTCTATACCTATGTCTCTTGCTATGTTAGTCCGCCAAGATTTTTCATCTGCGTCTCTTTCTCTGTCTCTTACTTTGTTAGTCCGCATGATTGTTTCATCTGCGTCTCTACCTCTGTCTCCTACTCTGTCAATCGGTCATGATTGTTTCATCTGCGTCTATAACTCTGTCTCTTACTCTGTCAGTCCGCCATGAACGTTTCATCTGCGTCTCTATCTCTGTCTCTTACTTTGTCAGTCCGACATTATCGTTTCATCTGCGTCTTTATCTCTGTCTCTTACTATGTTAGTCCGTCATTATTGTTACATCTGCTTCTCTACCACTGTCTCTTACTCTGTCAGTCCGCCGTGAACGTTTCATCTGCGTCTCTATCTCTGTCTCCTATTCTGTCAGCCTGTCATGATTGTTTCATCTGCGGCTCTATCTTTGTCTCATACTGTAAATCGCTATGAGTGTTTCATCTGCGTCTCTATCTATGTTTCTTACTATGTCAGTCCGTCATGATTGTTTCATCTTTGTCTCTATCTCTGTCTCTTACTCTGCCAGTCCGCTATGATGGTTTCATCTGCGTCTCTATCTTCGTCTCCTTGTCTGTCAGTCCGCCATGGTTGTTTCATCTGCGTCTCTATCTCTGTCTCCTACTCTGTCAGTCCATCATGATTGTTTCATCTGCGTCTCTATCTCTGTCCCCTAATCTGTCAGCCTGTCATGATTGTTTCATCTGCGGCTCTATCTTTGTCTCATACTGTAAATCGCTTTGAGTGTTTCATCTGCGTCTCTATCTATGTTTCTTACTATGTCAGTCCGTCATGATTGTTTCATCTTTGTCTCTATCTCTGTCTCTTACTCTGTCAGTCCGCTATGATGGTTTCATCTGCGTCTCTATCTTCGTCTCCTTGTCTGTCAGTCCGCCACGGTTGTTTCATCTGCGTCTCTATCTCTGTCTCCTACTCTGTCAGTCCATCATGATTGTTTCATCTGCATCTCTATCTCTGTCCCCTATTCTGGTAGTCCGGCATGATTGTTTCATCTGCGTTTCTATCTCTGTCTCCTATTCTGTCAGCCTGTCATGATTGTTTCATCTGCGGCTCTATCTTTGTCTCATACTGTAAATCGCTATGAGTGTTTCATCTGCGTCTCTATCTATGTTTCTTACTATGTCAGTCCGTCATGATTGTTTCATCTTTGTCTCTATCTCTGTCTCTTACTCTGTCAGTCCGCTATGATGGTTTCATCTGCGTCTCTATCTATGTTTCTTACTATGTCAGTCCGTCATGATTGTTTCATCTTTGTCTCTATCTCTGTCTCTTACTCTGTCAGTCCACTATGATGGTTCCATCTGCGTCTCTATCTTCGTCTCCTTGTCTGTCAGTCCGCCACGGTTGTTTCATCTGCGTCTCTATCTCTGTCTCCTACTCTGTCAGTCCGTCATGATTGTTTCATCTGCGTCTCTATCTCTGTCCCCTACTCTGTTATTCCGGCATGATTGTTTCATCTGCGTCTCTATCTCTGTCTCTTACTCTCTCAGTCCGTCATGATGGTTTCATCTGCGTCTCTATCTCTGTCTCTGGTTTCATCTCTGTCTCATACTCTGTCAGTCCATCATGATTGTTTCGTCTGCGTCTCTATCTCTGTCTCATACTCTGTAAGTCCGCCATGATTGTTTCATCTGCGTCTCTATCTCTGTCTCTTACTCTGTCAATCCGCCATGATTGTTTCATCTGCGTCTCTTTCTCCGTTTCTTACTCTGTAAGTTCGTCATGATTCTTTCATCTGCGTCTCTATATCTGGCCCATACTCTGTTAGTCCGCCATGAGTGTTTCATCTGCGTCTCTATCTCTGTCTCTTACTCTGTCAGTCCGCCATGATTGTTTCGTCTGCGTCTCTATTTCTGTCTCATACTCTGTTAGTCCGCTATGATGGTTTCACCTGCGTCCCTATCTATGTCTCCTACTGTGTCAGTCCGTCTTGATTGTTTCATCTGCGTCTTTATCTCTGTCTCTTACTCTGTCAGTCTTCCATGATTGTTTCATCTGCGGCTCTATATCTGTCTCATACTCTGTCAGTCCGTCATGATTGTTTCGTCTGCGTCTCTATTTCTGTCTCATACTCTGTCAGTCCGTCATGATTGTTTCATCTGCGTCTCTATATCTGGTTCTTACTCTGTTAGTCCGTCATGATTGTTTCATCTGCGTCTCTATCTCTGTCTCTCACTCTGTCAGTCCGCCATGATTGTTTCATCTGCGTCTCCTGCTCTGTGTCTTACTCTGTCAGTCCGTCATAATTGCATCTGCGTCAGTCCGTCATAATTGCTTCATCTGCGTCTCTATCTCTGTCTCTTAGTCTGTCAGTCCGCCATGAACGTTTCATCTGCGTCTCTATCTCTGTCTCTTACTCTCTCAGTCTGACATTATCGTTTCATCTGCGTCTTTATCTTTGTCGCTTACTCTA
>SDVV010007552.1:0-17716 GCA_016164225.1 Gammarus roeselii
TACACTATGAAGAGCTGCAGCAGGTACACGGCCGGGCACACTCACTGTACTGCACGCCTACACTATGAAGAGCTGCAGCAGGTACACGGCCGGGCACACTCACTGTACTGCACGCCTACACTATGAAGAGCTGCAGCAGGTACACGGCCGGGCACATTCACTGTACTGCACGCCTACACTATGAAGAGCTGCAGCAAGTACACGGCCAGGTACACTCTCTGTACTGCACGCCTGCACTACAGTCGACCACATCTAAACGCAACAACGCGAGGGTGGCGATTCGTGTGTCATGCGAGTCCCTTAGTGGTTATCCTGGCCCCTCAATTTGCCCCCCACATCCTTCCTCTCGGCATGCCAGCACGGGAGAGGCGGAAGCTATGATCTCTCCTCGGTGACAGCTCTATGATGAGAGAGACTGCATTGAGATGTAAATATTGCACATACTTTAATATCCCTGGTAGAACTTCTCTGACACGTGCACAACGGCCAATGGCTCAATGAATTGAAATGAACCAATATATAATTGTAGCAATCGTAATATCAAAAAATATTCACGAGATGATCAATTAAGTGTTGTTGCCTTTCAGGCCCACGATTACTTCACCCGCCAGCGGGTGCAATGGAATCGGAAGGATTTGCAAGACTTTTTAACTCACACGTTCATCCACTTATTCATAGAGTAAGCAACATCAGACTGTTGTAAACGAATTCTTTACAATATAAAGAGAGATTGGTGTAACACGAACATAAAAATATTGTTCTGAGTGTCGATTGAACAAAATGTTTTATTTCCATTCCGATTGATATTAAGTGTTTTTTGCATCTCATTATAGGATTTATTTCCATGGCATTAGGATACTGTCGTGTTTCACCCTCACACCCTCACCCTAAATGGGCAAAGCCCCCTTACTGGACAACACATTGGATGGCTATATGATCCTAGATTTCTCCGCTACGGCTTCTACTGTTCTTCCAGCGACTAACATTTACAATGGACCACTATTGGTCGTGCGCCATTACAGTGACTATTGATAGGAGCGAGTGTAGGATGCCGTAGGGTCAAGTCCTTCTGCATTAACACTTATTGAGAATAATTACATTCAAAATGCGGTTGAATTTCGTATTTAATCTGTGACTAGTTGTATACAAATGGTTATTCGCGTTTGGTTGGTGTATAGCAAGAAAATATTTTATAATTTTAAACAGAACCTCATTTAATTTTTTAGAATATATGAAGTGTAAACAAAAATTATCTATGAGGCTTGTGAACGTGTATGTTTGTTGTTTGGCACTACGATGAAAATTGTTCTGATTTATTTGGGGGCAATCTCTAAGCAGCTGGGCGTCATTGATGAATGTGTGTCACCAAACTGACGACTTTAGGACTGTACCGTCACTGTCTATAACCTCGTACACCTTGAGAACTAAGCGTGTTATATTCAGCAACTTCGAGTTTAGGCTGTTCGAACGCTAACCGTTTAAAAAAATATTGTGACAAGATGCATATTTTATTTCCAACAAATGTACATTAGTGAATGGAAATTCATTCATAATTTAACATTAATAGGAAATTCAATGATAATATGTCGTTTTACAGTTAAATGTCAATTTTGCTGCATGATACAAAAAGTCATGAATACAAACTCAATAATTGGGAATTAAAGGGGGAAAAGGCAAGTTTGTTCAGGCTATCGATTAAACAATACTGATTTTTTCCCTACTAGACGATGGAGTGACATGGCAGTTGATCTTTAAACCCTTAAAAAAAGAGTCAGGAAATCCTAATACTTGCCATCCACATAAAAAATACATTACCAATCGTAAAACATCCTCTGGTAGTAACTATTAACATTTAGATTATATTTCTTCACCTTCGTCTCATTGCTTTGCAGTCATCTCAAACAACACTCCTCCCCTGATATCCTACCGCCCAACATGATTCCATCCTCGGCAGCGAAAACTCGTCCCCGTCACAAATGATGTAATTAATATTCTGTCCCACACCGCTGGGGCGATAATGGAGAGAAGAAGGTAGGAAGAGGAACACGGAGGCAGGAACCCAGGATAGTGGGACGGAGTAAACTAGCTACCGCTGGAGCGATAATGGAGAGAAGAAGGTAGGAAGAGGACCACGGAGGCAGGGACCCTGGATAGTGGAAGGTAATAAACTAGCTACTGCTGAAGCGATAATGGAGAGAAGAAGGTAGGAAGAGGACCCCGGAGGCAGGGACCCTGGATAGTGGAAGGGAATAAACTAGCTACTGCTGAAGCGATAATGGAGAGAAGTCGGTAGAAAGATGACCACGGAGGCAGGGACCCTGGATAGTGGGAGATAGTAAACTAGTTATCGCTGGAGCGATAATGGAGAGAAGAATGTAGGAAGTGGATCACATAATGAAGAGAAGGAGGTAGGAAGAGGGCCACAGAAGGCAGGGACCCTGGATAGTGGGAGGGAGTAAACTAGCTACCGCTTGAGCGATAATGGAGAGAAGAAGTAGGAAGAGAACCACAGAGGCAGAGACCCTGTATAGTGGGAGGGAGTAAACTAGCTACCGCTGGAGCGGTAGCTAGTTTATATCATAGTTATATCACAACCTGTGTATGTTGCAAACACGGATATCTTGCGAACTGTGTTTAGGGGTAGCTCAATATAAACTCTAACAAAAAAATTGTTATCATCATTGCTTGATGTCGATGTATGCTTATAGATTTCAGAATGAAAAATCTCAATAAATATGAACCATATGCCTAGGAGTGACCTCAAAAAACTCCCAAAATACACGTTCCCGATATGATTTTTACCTGCAGGAACTTGAACTTTACCCATTACAAGCTACCTCTATATGTAGCCTAAATACAGTACCTTATTCTGTGTTTTTTGCCCCTTGAGTAGATGAGTATTTAGGCTTTCGGAGATTCTTTGAAACCACAGAAGACTAAGAGGCTTCTTGAGAATAAACACTTTTTTTTATGTTCGAGCATTGACGTTGCAAGTTTAATCAATGTCCACCTAATTGTAGAGTTGAAGTAAGTTCAGTTTTTTTTATGTTTTTGGCTCTCATGTGGAGAAAATGCAACATATCGAGCCTGAGAAGAAACGTTGAATGGAGGAACGGTGTACAATGTTGGGTACACTGAGGGGTGGAATGAGGTCAAGGACCTTAAAAATTTATGCAAAGACAGGGTGGTGCGTGGGAGCACTGTACCACACTTGGTATTTGAGCCCACTTACCATCTGTGCTCAATACCGCTGACACGTAGGGTGTTAAAGAGGAAGAGAAAAAAAACTTTGTGTGTTATTGATTGGAATTGGTTGGAATGGGTGGCCGGAGTGCCGCCGATGGATATGAACAATAAAAACGTTGTTCGACTTAAAACAGGGATAGTGCGGAAGTTGACGAACATAGTAGATTTACGTGTTCTGATGTCGTTCGAACACATTAAGACGACGGATGATGATAGATTGGCGAAACGTGCGATGAAAGCCAAGGCGAGTGGCCAAAGGCTTAGAGGAGAACCGATGTTTGGATGAATAGATGGTTTGAAGAAGACCGTGGGGAAGAGACCGAACGGTGAGGATACGTGTGAGTGGAAGGGCGTTTTTGTAGGATGAATTTTGGGGAGGCCCCGATGCCATTTCCCACCCTTGGCTGTCTTGTTGAGAAGCGAGATTGACGAAGGTTGAGGTGGGTCCGGCAACGATAATTCTACAAAGGGTAAATCAGTGAAACCTGTAGGGCTCTGCTGCTGACACTGAGCCGTGACCTCCGTATTGTGGGGTAACGGACCGATCAATGTTAGAATATGTCTGTGCATGATTAGAGTGTGATGTGCGTCATGCCCCCCCCCCTCCTCTGAGATTGGTCATTGCGTGACTAATGGTTAAGAGTCAGATATGAACATTTTAAACATATCAAGGAACAATGAAAACATTACACAGAACGAATGTAAACATGAGCATTATAAAAAACAAGGATATCCATGAGTAAATTTAAATTTTATTAACGGATTGATTACATCATTGAAGAAATGGATATTGAAGCTGGTGGGCTGTTGTCGCATATCAAACTCACCGGAATATTTTTTTCGGCCTTGTTTGACATTTCAAGTCAAAGCATGTGAGCCGGACGGATTATAAATTACGTGTTCGAATGATTGGCTCACGATCGATTCGTGTTTATGGATCTCAAAAACTGAACATATTTTCAATCTTAACGGAAAATTATAACTTAAATGGAATTTTGTTTTCTCTATTGCAAAGAAATACTAAATAATGGGTAAATGCATCCTTGTATCGCTAGATAAAAAAAAGAGCCGCTAATCGCAATGCACGGCACCAAGCTATCAATAAATGAGTCACCCATAGTTGCTTTCCTTGGAAAAGATTCCATCACAATGGCTTGTAATCACTGAATCCTTTACCCTGTTTCATGCCATTGGATGTGCTCAATTCCGCACCTAAACGAAAACAATTACGTTTCTATGTTGCGGTTAGATGGATGAGCCTCAAACCGGTTGAAAATTATCGATAAATGGATCGCTCTTTGCCTGTCATTGGATGGGACCCATCCAGAGTTAAATTATCAATAAATTTATCACTCCTGCCTGACATTGGATGAGCCTCATTTCAATGCTGAATTATCTATCGATATATCTCTTAGTTGCGTGATAATCAGCAAATCCATTGCTCTGCTGCGTTTCAATGAATGTGTTCAACAGAGCAACAGAGCAACAGAGCAACAGAGCAGCAGAGCAACAGAGCAACAGAGCAATAGAGCAACAGAGCAACAGAGCAACAGAGCAACAGAGCAACAGAGCAACAGAGCAACAGAGCAACAGAGCAACAGAGCAACAGAGCAACAGAGCAACAGAGCAACAGAGCAACAGAGCAACAGAGCCACAGAGCAACCGAGCAACAGAGCAACAAAGCAACAGAGCAACAGAGCAACAGAGCAACAGAGCAACAGAGCAACAGAGCAACAGAGCAACAGAGCAACAGAGCAACAGAGCAACAGAGCAACAGAGCAACAGAGCAACAGAACAACAGAGCAACAGAGCAACAGAGCAGCAGAGCAGCAGAGCAACAGAGCAACAGAGCAACAGAGCAATGTAACGACTCGGAACTACGTGGCGCTTTCAATTGAACTTTCCCGTCAGTTTCGTCACATATAATTAATGAACAATTGCTGGGGCGGAAATGATATTTCCAACACAGAGAGCAAGTTCCAATCGTTCATAATTACTTTGCATTGGGCTGCAAAAATCCTCTTAATTGGAGGACTTCGATGCATTATCGAATGGGAGGTATTCCCTACCCTGGCTGCCGGGAGGCAGACTCTGGGGATGTGTTGGTCACGCAACGAACGAAGTGGGGAAGACTGTAGAGAAGCGATTTATTTCGTTTACTGTAGCGATGACGAGTCATTACATTCCCAAGGCAATGGTATTAATTATGCACTCTTAATTCAATACTGGACGAATGTCAACGCTATTGATCCGCTCTGCAAACGGTTGCCCAATAAAATTGAGCTGTCAAGCTGCAATGAGTGGCAATAACATAATGAGTTCATTGCAAATATTTTTCTGATCAATTCTCCCTGTGTTTTTTGATATTTATTCTGCCATCTGAAGAGCATTACTAAACGTAATATTTTCCCAGAAGTTGCGAAACAGTCAAAGCCAATATTGAAAACGTGTGATATTCACTCGGCTATCAATAACTGATGGATCACTCTGAAATTGACATTACATTCTGAAGCATTGAGTTACCGAAGGTCAATTTGGTCACCAGCCATCACATCAGGGCCAAGTTTATATTTATTGGTAATTCATGCATATTCTGGATCTTAACTTTCGATTGGCGTATGTTTTATGGCACGTTCGAACACTCATAGAGCAGTAATCAAATCTACGGTTAATACAACCGACATTTCAGTACCTTCAAGTTATATTTATACAATGACATTTCCTTGTGAGAGGTAAACCCAGCAGTTCACATTTCCTTCAGCCAGTTTTGTCGGCTTGTATTTTATATAAAATTAAAATCAAGAGTTTGTTAATTTGCATCAGTTATTATTTGTAATGGTAAATTGTTGATTTCTGCAACATAAAACGTCATTCGCACTGGAATAATTTATTTCAAAATAATCACAAATGTTTAACGTCTGCGTTAAAACAAAATAATTTATAAATTTAAGACGCTTTTGAGTTCCAAAAATAAACAAACCAAAATGTGTGATATGTCCATCTTGGAGATATTTGCATATACCTTTTACGATCTTCGTCTTAAATTCATAAAGAAATTCTGAATTTGTGTTCTAACCTCTCAATTTAACAAAAGATAATGATCTGTATGGGACCATATTTACCCCTTTTGGATGTCCACATTGGTCTAGGAAAACCAGTTTCTAAATTCGTCTTAACGTTGGTCTCAAAGAGACACTTAGGGAGTGGCCGTTAAACACTTTTTTTAGGGGGTTTGTTCCAACATATGATTAAATCGAAGCTATTACATATAAAGTAGTTCCCAAAACTGTAATTACCGGTAATATATAGCTACATACGATGCTCTCTTCTTAAACTGGTTGAAGTAAATAAGTTAGAAGCACAATCCGGAGAAGCCCCACCAAATAACATGTTTTCGTTCAGGTCTTTCGATGATAATCGCTCAATAAACATTATTTTTAGAAATCAAGCCATTTTTTGTTTCGGTGAATATGCCACACATGCAACCGTATTCACGAAAAATGGCGGGTTATTATCCTCCCATGTTCAATGAAACATTGTGCTCGCAAAGAACACTCGTTAACATCGTTATTTATCGAACGTCGGATTTCTTTTCTTCTACACATTTTTTTCCATGCTCCCTCCTCCTACTCACCCTACCAAACTATGACACCGGCCACCGCAGTTTGTAATATGAATTTTTCACCTGCACCGCATCATTCACCAACAGTAACTCACTCAACCACCAACGCCCTTCACTTTGCTACAAGCAACTGCAACCCATGACCCAAGACAACCGCGTTTCTCTGACCACTCCAATCATGAAGATCTGGCAAGTGCAGGAGGACACAACGCAGCTCTGTCTCAGTCCCACGGCTACTTGGAACCAGGCGCTCACCACTCTCCTACTCAACCTGTTCCTCTGTCAACATAGATACCATGGGACGCTCCTAATGAACTGCCACATTCTTCATCTACCCACAATACCATTCACAACGCCACCCTTTCGACTCTACCGTACACATTATCCAGATCCAAATCACGTTACAAAGCGGAAAGGACCGAAGAAGAAGTAGAAAGGTAAGGCAAGCTAATGTAATGTGTTAGAAATCCTTTCAAATCTCTAATTTCCGTGACTTTTTAACCGCATATCTGTGATGACTTGTATTTATTTTTAGGGGTGTGAGTACAGGCACAATAAACAGGAAAAGAGCAAACAAATAGTTCACACAAATGCACATTTTTGGTTTCAAGATGAAATTTGGATAGAATAAATCAGAGTTCCATGCAATTCACGAAGAGCAGGACCTTAAGAAACCAATTGGACGTTTTCTTTTTCAGACAAACGGAGCATTATCATTTATTCACATTCCGGCAAAATAACGTGAAAAATGTACAGAAACGTGTCAAGAAATATATGTCGGAGGTAAACAAATTAAATTGTAAGCGGTGGGTCTTTTCGGTTTATTCAGGACTGTCATTGAATCGTTGATTTCAGAATTTTATAGAGAGACAAATCACATGTCATTAATTGTTTTTGCAATATATGGGTCCCGTTTTAATACGACGATTTCTCTATTATAACATGATATTGACGACAGAAGGTGACGTTACATCTGAAGCAATTATTGAATTATTTGGTCGTCACCGATTCATTTTTATTGATATGGCATCACATAATATGGAGCAATTCCCGATAAAATCGCTATACAGTAAATATCTCGTCACATGTTATAGAGTATTTAGTATTTCTCCTGTCGTTAACTTCATGTAATCTCAAAATAGAGACGAATCGTCTGTGTTAAACGTTGACCATTCCCGAATAAATTATGAAACATCACAGTCATATACAAGGAGGGTAGTTTACATGACCCAGCTAACTATAGACTAATCAGTCTCGCATATGTGGTCGGCCAAATCTTTGAAAGATTGATAAAACCAAGTTTAGCATGTCACTTCGAGAGAAACCACCTCATCAGGGGACCCCAACACGGTTTCGGAACGGAAATTAGCTGCTTGAACAATTTCCTGGTCTTTTTTACAAGGTCACCGAGATATACGATGAAACAAAAGTGCTTAATGAGGTCCACCTTGAACGCCTACTAAAAAAAATGGAGGCACTTAGCATAACTGGAAACGTGACTAAGTGGCTCCAAAATAGGCACACAGTCCGCGATCAACGGTCTGTGTCGGCCAAGAAAACAATCAGTTGGCTGCGGTTTCATCAGGAGTACTCTAGGGCAGTGTTCTTGGTCCCCCTTCACGTTATAATATTTATAAATGATATGAATACCTACAAAGTTACCATGCCATCAAAATTTTCTTACGACAATAAACTCTGCCCCAACGCGGGCGGTGAGCATGATAGCAATAACCATCCTGAGGGATCTTGATAAATTAATGGACTGGGCTGATCTGTGGCACATGAACTTTAATATTGAAAAACGCACTGTTAAGCCCATCTGAAGACAAAATCGAAATTCTGTTTACGTCATGGCAGGCCAGCATATAACTGAAGTACAGGGACATAGTGCTTCAGTTATATACAAAACTCATCAGGCCTCACGTGGAATTTGCAGTACAATTTTGTTCCCCTTACCTAAGAGATGATATTGACAAAATTAAACGTGTTCAGCACCGAGCAACATAAATGTTTCTGTAACTGAGGAATAGGACATATCCGCAAAGACTCGACGAACTTAAACTAATTTAACTTGCAAGAAGTCGACTTAGAGGTCAGTCAATAGAATCATTCTAATACCTATATGGGTTTACTAATGCTAGCTCTGACAGCCTTTTTTACCAAAATTACCACTCAAGGAACATAAATAATGAGTAAAAACGTCAGCTTAGACAAATTAGGACATCAGTGGTCGAGAGAACTTCTATCCAAACAAGAAAACAAAAATGTACGACCGTCTACCACATGATGTGGTTACCGGTAATAACGTAAACACATTTGAAAACCGCTTCGACAAACACTTGGGGACTAATCCACCCACGTACTAAGACAATCGGACGCTAGGACTATTGCCGCCAAGTTGGTAACATCCTCTTTGGAGCCTTCATCATACGGCAGCCTATGAAGGATGGGTGCCTAATCTCGGTAGGGTTACCTGTACTGCCAATTCAATTATGCAGTACCGCTGGAATGAACTCGTCAACCTGTCCCAGGCATACCACTACTACTAGAATAGCTCGAGTAGGGAGAATGTGGGAGAAGGTTCAAATGATTTCATCAGTATTCAACACCAGCGTGTCTCGAGAATAGAGAGAACCCAAGATAATCTGAAGCACATGACCTCCTTCATATGGCAAACGCTTATATTTACTCCAAAACCTATCAATATTGTAAAACTGCAACATTTAATTGCGGGCTGATCATTGAAAAGGACTTTTCAATTACTCATTATTTTGTTCTCCGTCACTCTGTTGATTGCCATTTAATGAAATCCTACTCATGCAGCGATAAGTGACTCCTCTGAGCTTTACTCACTCAATTCCCACGTTAGTTTCAACAGATTTATGACATTAATGAACATCGCTGGGGAACGATATTACATTTTATCTGTGGCAAAGGAAATGAGAAGCGTTTATTTCAAGTAGTTGTCAGAAAATTGTCTCTAATTGGAGAACTTCTGAACGTTTTATGAGTGGAAGGAATGGGATGCAATACCTTCAAATTATTGCCTTCTTGGTACATGGCTGGAAAGAGAGGCCATGGCTGAGGAGGTTGCCTGCGAGGAAGAAGAAGCGGGAGAATTTTTATGGTGGCGGTATGACAGCTGTAAATATACTTCCGTTATCTTAATATCAATCATTTGGTGGAAACATTGAGATATTAAAGATTTTGCAACATCAGGTCTCAAATCCCCAACCCTTTGCTGTGTTCAACACCGCACACTGTGCACAAACAACTTCTTCAAAAGGACCACTGTCTTTTTGCTTAAAGTCATAGCTATAAAAAAATGCCAACATATAATAAAATTACGAAATGCCCAACTCTGATGGCAGTATGAAAACCCCCCGTCAATGCGAAGGTTGGTACTTTCCAGATGATAAATTTTGTCGCACACAATCGTTCTATGACAGGGAGCCAAATAATTGCTTCAAGGCAGCCCATCCATATCAAAATCTGATTTGTTTACAGATAGAGCTATTCGATCCGACTTACAATCAAGGGCTACACTAATAACATGCTCATTCATAATCTAAGAGGGAAGTTACGATACACGCAGAACAGTTCTATGAAATACGCAAACAAACTTGTAATCGATGGAATACCACGAGTCTTCACCTTTAAGGTTCTGCTTTCATGGTCGCAAGTCAAAGGTTATTTTATTCAGGAACCCAACTCTTGACCGGCAGGTTTGTTGCTCTTATCAGCCAGCAAGGGATTTCCTTAGAAAAAAACGTGTATACGTTAGAGATTTCTGTACCTGTACAATATTTTTCCCCAATATTTATTAAATACGAGATGGGCATCAGCTAATTACATTGATAAGAACTAATCACAGGTCGGGGTGGGATTAATAAATGCAGACGTTAGGATAATCCCTTTTGATACTGCTATCTTATTCATAATTTATTCATTGGAAATAAAACGGCGTTCCAAAAGAACAGACAGTTTTCTCGATAATCCCGGCTACTGTAATTTTTGAATTAGCATATTCTAATCATTCCTGGTCATTTGCAATTGCGGGAGAAATGATATTATCATAGCAATGATTTGTGTCGATCTGATGATATCGTGTTCTCTGAATTCCGATAAATATAACTTAAATTAGCTCATTTTCCTATCAACACTCATGTTAAAATCCATGTAGAATCTTGAATCTGTGTTCACACCTCTTGAATCAACCCTGACACTCGAAAAGGATTGCATTGTAGAGATGGATGTCGATTCTAGAGATATCTCGTGGGAGGGGGAATCAATAAGCCGCACATCACATCTGATTCCATTAGAAGATATAGGATTTTTTTGCAGTCGTGTAGGAATTAATTTAGAATCCGTCCTCATGACCCACAGAATGTGGTGATGTCCGTGTGAAACCGATAATCCGTCCTCATGACCCACAGAATGTGGTGATGTCCGTGTGAAACCGATAATCCGTCCTCATGACCCAAAGAATGAGGTGTGGTCCGTGTGAAGCCGATAATCCGTCCTCATGACCCACAGAATGTGGTGGTCCGAGTGTAGCCGATACTGTCCACTAACCTTGTGATTTATTTTGTGCAAATATGAACCGCTATATGATATCTCAATTGAATCACGAGCAATCGCCTTGTATAATCACGGCACTGTTGGTTGTTTGCTTTCAAATATGTAAGAGAAACTCCGCGAATGTCATAAACATTTTGTTCGCGAACAGAAATGAGTAAACTAGCAAAATTACCTTACTCATTTTCGACGCCTTTAGGAGCGGGTGGTCGATTTGATTTCGTTAATGGTTCTTAAATGTCATGTCTTATTTTTTAGGTCTGAAATATATTTCCTGTCGGTAGGAAGGAGTAGGAAGATCAAGTTCAACATTGTTCATGGGAATTTTTGTCGAAATTCAATAATTTGATTTCATACCTTACATGAATTCACTACCTGCACCCTACGTTGCATAGCGGGTCACTAATGAGGAATATGACACGGAGGGTAAGTAAATCTAATTTTTGAGTTCGTGGCTCAGAATGAATTTTTTTGAGGGGTTGAGGTTCGTACAAAAAGAATGTTCATTCCTTAAATTCACAAACTCAAGATTGATGGGTTGATTAGTGGTTGAAAGGTGTTAATAACTGCCCCAGACTAATTGTTTCGGCTTCTCTAAGTATCTTGTATGCATGTCTGCTCCCCTACTCATACATCTCCGTTTTTGTCACCTGAAAATTAATTACGATAATTTTTATGTTTCTTTCGCTGACATTAATTTGTTTACTCGGCAGTTAATTCATTGGGTGGCATCATGTGCACGCGACGTTTAACTCTGATTATAAGATAGATGAGTTGTGTTTAATAGATACACAGTAGGCGAGAGGTGTTTCACTATTGAACAGCAGTCCTGAAAAAAATATTACTACTTTCTCTGTATCGCATTGATAAATTACACTTTATTCTAATTGCCGCAGTTGGTTTATTCTGATTTACCGAGACCCTCATCGGTGTAAATTTTGTTCAATGGGTTGAGGCCCTAGAACATTGAAGCCCTGGTCAGCTGCCCACTCTGTCCATTGTATTAATCCAGCCCTCAATACACATATGCATTGTTAACACACATAAACGGTTCCTGAAACATCTCTAATCCGATCCTTGTGTCACTAACGATTGAATGATGCATAACTATGCAAACCATACAGGAAATATAAGAATGTGTACGCTATATTGTTGTTCATAAGTACATGTATATTCGTTCGTATTGGACCAAACATTACAACGCTATTATCAGTTATATACTTTGTTGGAAGGTTCGTTTGTATGGAGCGTACGGAAAAACGTTAAATGAGGTCAAGAGTTTCTTCAATGGTTGCAGAGCATGTGTCAAAGTAAGGGAGCAAAGGGATTGCTTGGTTCCCAAGGCTTGTTATAGTATGACAGGAATGCGTGGCTGTTCAGTCTTTAACTGAAGGTGTTTCTAGGCAGGTGATTATGAGTATAATGCGAAGAGGTTTAGAGTTGTTAGTGGCAAGTTGTTGAAGTTTGTGGTTGAGTCACTTACTGTTTGCAGACGAACTGGCTCTATTCGCAGATTTGGAGGAGAAGATTTGTAGGTTAGTGTCGGAGCTTGGGAAGAGTGTGTGAGAGCAGGGAGCTGCGACTCTAAGTGGGTTAGAGTTAAATACTATTGATGGTCGAGGAATGACGATGCGAGCGGATTCAGCGTCCGCCCAAGTGGATAGTCATTGGTGAAAGTTCTGTGATTTGATAACCTATGCTCTTATGTGAAGAAAACTGAACAAGTGAAACTAAGCTAAAATCTGGAGTGAAGGAGAGGTGTAATGTGTTGAATGCTATTAAAACTGTAATGAGCTGTAGGACGTTAGTTCCGGAATCAAATAGAGGGTTGTATGAGGGGTTAGCTGTCCCAACTGTGTTCTGAGGGGCTGAAACGCGGGGGTGAGAGCAGAAGAGACAGGAAGATTGAAATGTTTTCGAAATGAAATGTTTGAGAGTCAGGGCCGTATTGACTCTGAGGTGGTACATAATGACATTGTTCGAAAGATAATGGGAATGGTGGAAGAGTAAGAGGACAGATTAGAGTCACGTGATCTGCGGTGGTTCGGGCACATGGTGACTCGAGATTGGGCATGGAAGCGTAAATGAGTGGACGTAGGGCAAGAGAACGATAGAAGTTTGGGTGGATGGATGAAGTGAAATAGGAGTTAGGGAGGAGAAAAATCAGTGCGAAGGTAGTTAGAGCGCGTACGATGGATAGGCCTGAGTGGTATGATGAGACCTGACGGAGCCTTGATGCGTTTCCCGCTATTGTAGTCCCGCTGAGAAAAAGGGGGTTGGGAGACCCCGAAAATTCTGACGCAGCAGTACTTACCAGCGGAAGTTGTCGAAGCCTGCTGCTGATACCGATCTCGGACCTTACTCCCTTCTCGGAGTGTTTGTTGAGGGGACCCGGTCAAACCTCTCACGCTAATGTACTAAGTATTGGTACGTGTTTCAGTGAATGAGAGGAGCGAGAGTAACGCTGAGTCGTCGGCCACCGGCATTCTGGGAAATTCGGCTTTGTAGCGGCATCGTTCGGTTAACACGCGATAATTGTCCAGAGTGGAAAATACACTTCAAGGCTTTATCAATTCCTTACTATCACTATTGAAGCTACATTGTGCGATTGTATTGACTTGAGTGTCCTGATATCACACACCCTCATAAGATGTATCGTTCAATGCATGCTCACGAGTTTTTTTAGGAAATTGACGTTGACATCATTCAAGATTAAGGTCAACCGTATGAGTATCTTCTTCTTGGGTTTTGTAATACGATATAAGTATTTAGGTATCTTCCGATAGCTCAAGCCCGCCGTGACGTACGTAAAGTTGCCTGTAAAACTGCACTGCTCGTGATATCATTATCGATCATTGAAGCCAAAGTTTTATTATTTTCTTATTTATTTTGGAATTGATGACTTTTTATACGTAAACACTCTGGAAGGGAAGTAACTTTATATCATACATTTCTTTAGTTCTGATGCGTATAAGCTATGCGAATACAGTTTAACTTTGCATACGACGCGGGCTGGTGATTGCAACAGTGGACAACGCCCTCATATTAGTATTAACTTTTCAGCGCTCACTGCCACTTACAGTGCCTTTCTTCATCACTCTGTGACCAGCGATCCATTAGTGGTGGGCCACATCGGCTTGGAGCCCACTTCGTTAACGGAAACTTAGTTAAAATCCTCACATGTTGCGTCAGGCTGGGAAAGTTACTAATGATATTTTCCGATTATAAGAAGGTTCTCTGGAACGAAACCCATTTTACAAAATTGTGCGTCTGTTTTTACGTTAAATTGACTTGAGTTTGGTGGGTCAGTCTGGACTTGATTATTTTGCTATAAACAGTTTCTGAAATATTTCAGTGTAATTTTCTTACATTGTAACGACATATTTTTTTATTACAAATTGTATGTATCTACTCAATCTGCCGAATATCCGTTCTACCAAATTCGGATTCGTCTAATCCTTTTCTTCAAGTTTTCATAGATACACAGCGTTTGCTTGTCACTGACTGAACAATTAGGTTGAATATTACGCTCCAAGTTTTGCATGACAGATGAAAATGTTAAAACTGCTCCAAAGAACATGTCAGAAAGTGAGGTGATGTTTTCGTAGTGACCGTGTCATCGGCGGGATGTAGCGATATGAAGGAAAGCATCTGAAACCATCAAAATATGTACGTAGATGGAAAACCGCAACTTGCTGGTGGAGGTGAAAAGACTGTGCTGCCCGTGAACCTGTGTTACAGATGTCCTGCTCTCACCTTCACTGCCATTCCTTGCCCTGTCATTGCATGTTATAAATCTGCGTTCTGTTTCAAGCCAATTATCAACCCATCCACTGACCACCGGTCCTCCAGCTTCTGTCGTATTCAATTGTAGTCAGTACTTTGTCCACGACCTCTCTCTACTACATTCTCTGTCTATTCGCTGCCAGCCCCTTGTCCACGACCTCTCTCTACTACATTCTCTGTCTATTCGCTGCCAGCCCCTTGTCCACGACCTCTCTCTACTATATTCTCTGTCTATTCGCTGTCAGCCCCTTGTCCACGACCTCTCTCTACTACATTCTCTGTCTATTCGCTGCCAGCCCCTTGTCCACGACCTCTCTCTACTACATTCTCTGTCTATTCGCTGGTCGCCCCTTGTCCACGACCTCTCTCTACTACATTCTCTGTCTATTCGCTGCCAGCCCCTTGGCCCATGCCTATTCTGGTTTTATTATTGATGGAGCCATGTTTACTTCAGTCGTAATCCCATCGTTTATTTGTTTTAGCACCCTGCCTTCAACCTACACCCCACCTTCCTTAGCGATATTTTATGAGACCTACAGCCGCCACGGGACGAATGAAGTTATTTACTATCCCACGACCCAACCACATTTAGGTACTTGAACTTGTGAGCAGCAAAAAGAGATTGGTTTGTTGGACATGAGATAGGACATGCCGTCAATTTCTGTGAGGTTAGCCGCCGATGTTTGGAAATTGGCCTTCAGTCATGACGTAATTTCAAAAGTCTCTACAATAGTGGGGAAACGGGTTTATTTACGACTCATAATTGTAATCCATACCGTGGAAACATGTCACCACCCAACGTACAAAAGAAACGTAGGCCTATTGCATGAAGGAGAGCGGGCCCAGAAGTGCGTTTAAAGAAAAACACAGCAACAAATAAAACCAATAATGTCTAGCGACAAGGTACTTCAGAGGCCGCTGGGAAATCATAGTCTGTCCGAGACAACTACTGTCAACAAGCAGAGACCTTCAGTCCGGTGTATCATGGGAAATTACCCAATATCCTGTCCCCATTTAATGCCGGATTTTTACTGGATCATCGATTGTGCAATAAAGTGGCTAACATAATAATATGTAACCTCCTTGTGTTACTAATTACATTACTAATTAATGATGCTGCAATCAATCAATATGATTTCGATATTTTATTATAGCATACATTTCTTTCATTGCGCAGGGATAATATGACGGTACATCGATATCGTCCTACAATTTGCATTTGCATCATCACACGGCAAGGCTTATAATGAATTATGTGACGTTAAACTCATTACGCGTAAAATGCTCGTCATCTCCTACAGCCGACAACCTCGGAAGAAAGTGCTCCAACAATACAAAAAAAATCATCAACATCAACACAAAAACCACTGAAACACTCATCAGCAGCACCGGTGACCAGACAAACCGTGATATGACCAGCATTAATATTAGTGCAGTGTTAACGATCAACAACAACAGCACGAGTCTCTGGTCAAATAACATATCAACGAAATAACCAGAAGACAAACTGTCAACAACGGCAGAAAATGAAGAAATTGACCAGCAACCGCCTGCTTAACTGGCGGTTATTGAATGAGAGGGTAGCAGTAAGAGCAGCTGCAGGCGGTTGTAACCGCAGATGCAGCGGAAACCACAATGACAGCAGCTGCACAAACTCCCAATTTAATGCCTTCGGGCTTCCTAAATAATAAATTGGGCTGATGATCGTCCGAAGCCCCCAAACACGACTGCGTCATGGTCCCATTTCTGAGTCTACTTCATTAGGTCCAGGATAGCAGCCGTCGCTCCATCAGCTCTCAGTGATCGCTCCCATGGGCCGCTACTGGAACCACAGCCCGAACTGCTTTTGACGCAGCTGCTGCCGCAAGCGGTGCGGCCTGTGGTTCCAGTAGCGGCCCATAGGAGCGATCACTGAGTACTGATGGAGCGAGGCCTGCTTTGCTGATCCTAATGAGGCCGTCACAGGAATGGGACCATGACGCAGTCGTGTTGGTGGTCCCTGGACGGTCACCAGCCCAATTTATTAGTTAAGAATGCTTGCAGTAGTTAAATTGAGTTGAAACAGTTAAAACAGAAACAGTTGAAACATTTATTCCAACAAGATCGTACAGTTTACATGTTATTCCATTTTAAAGTTATTATATTTCAGGGTACAAAATTGAAGGCCCTATTTGAGCTACTTAGAGCGTCTGGGGCAACTTAATCCTTCCATACTAACCTATTGATTTTATCTATCCTAAAATACGTAAAAAAAAACTATCTATAATTTTTTAGCTTAGACACCAGCTGGAAACGAACGCACGGACAGTTAAATACCTGACTATTTGACAATACCTGACTATATAACTATTTAAGAAGAGTCACAAGTACACATGGGTGAGGATGGCCCATGGTGCAATGGTGGAGAGAGCACTGATGGATTTTGTGCTGATATCGAGGAGAGTGGTGAAGAGGCTGTTGGATGTGCGGGTGTTGAGAGGGGAG
>SDVV010007553.1:0-17716 GCA_016164225.1 Gammarus roeselii
GTTCAGTAACTGCACGGAGTGCCATGCTGCTAAGAGTCAATGGCGACCGCGAATATACCCTCTGACGTGATGTCAATCAATCGGTAAACATTTTTTTGAATAATTTTTAAAAATATTGTACTTTTTCGACGTACATTTTTTTCACGTGCCGAAATGATTAAACATACAACTAAATTGAAAATCGCAAAATCTTCAGCTCTTGGCCAAGTTCATCCCGGAATTCTGAAAGAGACTAAAATAAAATTCCCGAATATCTCTCAAAATGTTTCAAACAATCTCTCACAAATGGCGCTGTTCCTCAAAGGAGAGTGTCCAACGACACTCCAATTTTTATGAAGGGGGACAAGAAATGCTCCGCAAATTGCCGACCCATTAGTCTCAGTGTGCCCCACGTGGTCTGAGGTGACTCGCGTTGAGGCTCCGGTGAAAATGAGGCCCAAATCAAATCAAATCTTCCAATCCGTCCTGATTCAATCTCAAATCAACATCGAAGGCTGGTGCCTTTCTCTTCGGGTGCTGATTCGAGCTATTTCGAGGATCATCGTTGAATGTTATTTTTTTTTCTGCTACGGCTTTTCCTTTTCATCATCCTTCAACACAAAAAATACATAGATATATGTTGCTCTCTTTGACGTTCTACAATAGAAATAAGCATGTTGTTATGAAACTCTCAGCATGGCTGTAGACACAATCCTTCTTGTCTGATGAACCTGCTGCTATCATTCGAGAATATAATTGAAACTTACAGAGCGAAATATGAAATCGATGTCATATTCCATGATTTGACATCGATTAGTTTGTAAGCTCAGTTTGCAAGCTCACATCATCGGGATTTGTGACGAGCTCAATGATAGAAGGCAGCGAGTCGTACTAAACGGGGCTTCCTCCCCTTGTGGTAATGTAACATTTGACGTGCCTCAAAAACCTGTTTTAGGTCCAGTACTTTTCATAATCTTCATAAGCGGTCTCGATAGAAACGTGCTATCAAACATTAGTAAAGTTGCAGACGATACAAAGCTATACGAAGAAAAATACAAACAGAACTTGAGTGTCAGCAGATCCAATTAGACTTCCACATAATTGTCAATTGATCAAAAGATGGCATCCTATGATATTTCAAACTTTAAATTGATGGAAACAGTTTAAAAGGTGGTCTTTACAAGTTGTTTATGGATCAAATTACAAAAAATTAAATTTCAGCGTCGAAATAGGACTCTTTCTCATGAGCGCAGATCTGAACCCTTCGGGCTTGCAACTGTTCGCCGAACTTCTTCCTCGCTCATTTCTTTCACGACCTCGGGTAACAGTTCCTTAAAATGTTCAATTCTCGTTGGCTAACATCCGTGAACAAAAAGGATTCCATCTCTCACCAAAACTAGTATATAGTCAAACGGGCTGAGGTCGAGGCCATGAGCAGGCCGAGGCTGGTTGATCTGCGGCTGATTACTCGATCCGGAAACATGTTCGATAAAAATGTAAGACACTCGTTGAAGCAATGAGCAGGAACACTATCCTGTTGATAGTAGAATTTCTCTGTGGCCAGCAGTTAGGTCGGTGGAACAGCCCGTTCATAGCAGCCAAGCTACCCAGCCGTGGCCCGTTCATCTCACTCCGTTCGACTTCTTGGTAATAAGAAGAGATGGAATCCATTGTCCACGAACGCAGGTCAACGACAATTGAGTGTCTGAAGAAACTGCTAAGCAAAGTCGCGACAGAAATAAGCTAGGAAAAGTTTGACGTGCAGTTGCAAGGTTTATCTGAAAGGTTCAGAACAGCGTTTATAAGAATGGGTCCCATTTCGAAGCTGAAATTTAATTTATGTCATTTGATGCAAAATAATATCAAGTTCATACTATTTAAATGTATTCCATTAATTCAACGTTTAAAATTTAATATGACGTCAATTTATATGATGTTTGAATTATTGAAAGCTTTATACACACCATGTAGGTCATCACATGCCCCATGAACGAATATTCCACGGCCGAAGAAGAGACTGAATAGAGACATCTAGTGTCATCATTAGTAACGATTTGAAAAGAAGCCAGCAATTTTACGATGCTGATGAGAAATTAGATCAAATGCTACGTAAGATATCCCGTTCCATCTCGCACAGGAGCAAACACTGTATTGTCGAGTTGTGCAATACATTCGTTAGACCGCATCTCGAGTATTTGGTCCAATTTTGGTCTCCATATCTTAAAACATATGTTTTGAAATTAGAGAAGTTTGACGGTTCAGCTACCAAACTTAGCCCTTCTCTGCGCAGTAAAACGTAGGAAGACAGACTTCGCGAACTCACCTTCGTTCACTGGAGAAGTTGAAAACTGTGATGGGCAAAGAATACGTTGACCGAACAAGTTATTTTACTCTAGATATAAACGGAACGACCTAGAATAATGGTCACAAAATTGTCGGTAAGAGTTTCACATTCAACGATACTCGCCACATCTTCACGATAGAATTTCGAAGAACGGAACAAACTTTCAAACAGAAGAACTTGGAAGAGCTCGAGAACTTGGACCAGAATCGCCGATAATTAGCATCCGGTTGTAGAACGTTCCTGAAAAAGTGTCCGGCACTAATGCCGGCGGATTCGTTGAAATTGGTGTCGAGCAATTAAACGGGTCACCATTGGATAAACGGGAAATGAATAGGATTCAACATCAAATCAACATCGGGGGTTCATGACTTTCTCTTCATGTGTTGAAATCATCATAAATGCTCTTTCCTGCTACAACTTTTATTTTTTTATCCCTGATTACAAAAGATACACAGATCCATGATGCTCTCTCTGAAGTGCTACAACAGAACTAAGCTCCCTTTTATTGAAATGCAATCAAGTTTGGGCCAAATGCCTATTTTTGTCTTCTAACGCTTGTAAACACTTGTTGCCCTTGAAGGCAAACGAGCGGAGGTCACTGCTTTGGGGAACCGCACATCAGGGCCGCCAGACTCACCAATGTCTCTGTTTACTTGTTGCCGCCATGGGCTGCTGCGTGGAGGTCACTGCCATGTGGGACAGCACTACTCGGTCCACCAGCTACAACCCGTCTCTGCTCACATGTCGACCCTATGGGCTGCAGCGTGGATGCGACTGCTATGAGGGACAGCCTGTTGCCTCTATGGGCTCCGAAAAGAGGTCACTGCAATCGAGATAAAGCCCCTAGGGCCCTCAGCGTCTTTCCCATCCCTGCCCACCTGTCGCCCCTATGGGCTGCAGCGTGGAGGTGAGTGCTATGGGGGACAGTACCCCTAGGGCCACCAACCACACCCCAGCTATGAGCTGCCTTGCCCTGGAGGTGGTCCACCAGCATCGCGCCCTCAGAGGATAGCAGATGCCGCAGTAACGCTCAAAGCTGATGGTGACGAGACTCCAGGAACTGACGGAGACGGACACAGCTGAGGAAAGAGGGTTCGAGGGTTACGACACCCACACATGATAGCAGATGCCTCAGTAACGCTCAACTCTGATGGTGACTAAGCTCGATGAGCTATTGGAAACTGACACTGCTGTGGGAGAGGGGTAGAAGGGTCAATGCCCTCTCAGATGGGGGTAGAGCTGTTAGGGGCGTAAACAGGATTGTTATTTCCATTATTACAAAGAAAACAATAAGGTCAGCCCGAGAGATCATGTTGCAAAAATTATCTATGGACCTCCATTTCATTCAACCCACAGAGAAAATGGCGGACGAACGGAGAAAGAGGAACAAAAAGTGTTAGATAAACACTCACATGCTAGTTGCATGTGCGTTGTTATGTTATATACACAATGGTTGTCTGAAAACCGAGCAAAGTTCAAATCGGGGTACATAGATCCTCTATAGATTAAGTGTATTATTCAACATCCTCTGTTAAAAATATGAACTATGAGTACACACATATACGCAGGACTGTACCATAAACTAATAAACTATGTACTGCATACTTTGGTCTATGTGCACATACTGTTATTTCCCATAAATACTGTTGTTTTCATATTTACTGCACCGTGAGTAAACTCTAGTTTATGAGTAACACAAGTCCACACACAGATTTCCATATATTTGAGTAAGTCCACACACACAAGAGTATTGGGACCGTGAGTTCGCACCTTGAATGCACGCATCACAGTTATTAAGCCCCTTCCTCATTATTAGTGTGCTCTTTAAGAAAATACTCATAAATGGGAAGGAATTATACATATATATACATGAGAGCGGTAGCATTAGCGTTAGTAGACGAAGTTACTCCTCCTCGCTGAACAGATCTGGGTAAATCCGACCCAGATGATGGTAGATGATACGAACGCTTGCTCATTCAAAATTGAGAGACATAAGAATCCTGAGACAATAATTCCAAGGAACGGAAGTTCTCAGGTTCGTAGGCCGATTTTATTTTTTCTGGCTGAATAAGTGAGATGATAAATGAAATTGAAGAGCGCTTTCGGCCTAGTGAGTTTAATATAAGATTTAATTCAACAGCGAGACAGCACGAAACAAACTGAAGCAGCGCATCCTACTCAATTCAACAAAAATTGCACTGCAACTTGCATAATTCAATTGTGATACAGTGAAGCGTATTAAAATCAATTACGATGCAGTGCAACGTACACAATTTAATTGTGATGCAGCGCCTCATGCCTAATTCAATTACGATGAAGTGAAACGTGACCAATTCAATGACATTGCAGGGCATCGTTCACAATTTTATAATGATATAGGTAAACGTTGTCAATTCAATTATGATGCAGTGCGATGTGCTAAATTCAATTATTGGAGGAAATGCGAATGACATAACAACCATCGACTTCCTTCTGCAAAATGACGTCACTAAGGACACAAAAAATGCTGCAGTTTCCTATTGTACTCTTCCAACTTACAAACCACTTCTAGATTGCAAGCATTGCAGCAGTGTAAAGTACAGTAGCAAAAAAAAGGTGATAGGTCGACAATAACGAGGAAACCAAAATTAATGTTTTTTCAAGTACGTTTTCAACTTGACAGTGATTTTCGTTACTGTTTTCCTGTTTCAACATTGCTGACTAGTTGATTCTGATGATCTGAAAATCGATCTCACTTACAAATATAGATGAATGATAACGAATATGAATCTTAAAACGATCTATAATATTTTGTTAATTTAAGGTAACAAAATAAAATTTGTTAACAATAAAAGATTCACTAAAGACCCAAAGTTAATTTTTTTGCGACATATTTGCAAATTTCATTGCTAGAAACCCATGAGAAACCTTATTCCAATATAATCCCGTCTTAAGACCTTGCGACGTCATTTCAAACGTCTTCTTTCACCTGGTGGCGCAAGCATCGTGAGCGAAGAGAACATGGCAACCATGCGCCAGATGATGGTCTGATGTGGACGCCAGGAATATTGACGATCTGGACATTGTTCATTCTATTGTCTCAGTCTCGGTCTTGCACAGAATTCCGTAAATACATCAAAGGGGCGAGTGGTTAATGTATACATGTTCTTTAGCATTCCATATTTACTTGATCACTGTTTATAACAATCCTTCAGACTGCAAATCCATAGATCGACCCACCCTTACTCTCTTTTTGCACCACATTCACACTATGGCTCTCGTCCTGACACTTCTCTTGCGACTCATTCACACAACGACCCTCACTATCCACACTATGAACAACATCCTTACATCATTCTTGATACTCAACCACGCTATGACCCTCATCCTGCCCTCCCCCCCTGTCACTCATCTACACTATGATCATCTTCCTGAGCACCCCTGACACTCAATCCACGCTATGACCCTCATCCTGCCCCACCCTGTCACTCATCCACACTATGATCATTTTCTTGAGCACCATTGACACTCAATCCACGCTATGTCCCTCATTCTGATCCCATTGGTCACTTATCCATACTATGACCCTCATTCTGATCCCCCTCGTCGATCATCCACGCTATGACCCTCATCCCGACCCACATCCTGCCACTAACCCATGTCATAGCGCTCGTTTAACCCATAATTCGGTCGCGAACGACGTCAACGCAAATATTTGTGTCCTGTAATTCTTCGTTTGTAGCTTTCTTTTAGACTCCCCACACGTTCTGTGTTCCTTCCACCCAAGATTAGCAAACATTTTTGGTTACCATGGGTATGAATGCAGAATTCATTTACGGGGCAAAGGACTAGTACATTTCTTTGTCGAATAAATACAGGTCACAGCTGTTCGTGGGAGTCATCCTGACTACTTCTCCCTCCGTCACGCCAATTCTGGCCACAGCTGTTTGGAGGAAACTTTCAGGACTGATTCTATCCCCCCCCAGGTAAAATACAGGCCACAGCTGTTTGGATGCCTTTCATAACGCATTCTCTTCCCCTTCGAGTAACGACAGGCCACAGTTGTTGGAGAAGTCTTTCATGACTCATTCTCTTCCCTACGAGTAACGACAGGACACAGCTGTTTGGAGAAGTCTTTCATGACTCATTTTCTTCCCCTTCGAGTAACGACAGGGCACAGCTGTTTGGATGTCTTTCATAACTCATTATCTTCCCCTTCGAGTAACGACAGGCCACAGCTGTTGGAGAAGTCTTTCATGACTCATTCTCTTCCCTTCGAGTAACGACAGGGCACAGCTGTTTGGAGAAGTCTTTCATGACTCATTCTCTTCCCCTTCGAGTAACGACAGGGTACAGCTGTTTGGATGTCTTTCATAACTCATTCTCTTCCCTTTCGATTAACGACAGGTCACAGCTGTTGGAGAAGTCTTTCATGACTCATTCACTTCCCTTTGAGTAACGACAGGCCACTGCTGTTTGGAGAAGTCTTTCATGACTCATTCTCTTCCCCTTCGAGTATCGACAGCTCACAGCTGTTTGGAGAAGTCTTTCATGACTCATTCTCTTCCCTTAGAGTAACAACAAGACACAGCTGTTTGGAGAAGTCTATCATGACTCATTCTCTTCACCTTCGAGTAACAACAGGGCACAGCTGTTTGGAGAAGTCTTTCATGACTCATTCTCTTCACCTTCGAGTAACAACAGGGCACAGCTGTTTGGAGAAGTCTTTCATTACTCATTCTCTTCCCCTTCGAGTAACGGCAGGGCACAGCTGTTTGGAAAAGTCTTTCGTGACTCATTCTCTTCCCCTTCGATTAACGACAGGCCACAGCTGTTGGAGAAGTCTTTCACGACTCATTCTCTTCCCTTTGAGTAACGACAGGCCACAGCTGTTTGGAGAAGTCTTTCATGACTCATTCTCTTCCCCTTCGAGTATCGACAGGGCACAGCTGTTTGGAGAAGTCTTTCAAGACTCATTCTCTTCCCTTAGAGTAACAACAAGACACAGCTGTTTGGAGAAGTCTATCATGACTCATTCTCTTCACCTTCGAGTAACAACAGGGCACAGCTGTTTGGAGAAGTCTTTCATTACTCATTCTCTTCCCCTTCGAGTAACGGCAGGGCACAGCTGTTTGGAAAAGTCTTTCATGACTCATTCTCTTCCCCTTCGAGTAACGACAGGGCACAGCTGTTTGGAGAAGTCTTTCATGACTCATTCTCTTCCCCTTCGAGTAACGACAGGGCACAGCTGTTTGGAGAAGTCTTTCATGACTCATTCTCTTCCCTACGAGTAACGACAGGGCACAGCTGTTTGGAGAAGTCTTTCATGACTCATTTTCTTCCCCTTCGAGTAACGACAGGGCACAGCTGTTTGGATGTCTTTCAAAACTCATTATCTTCCCCTTCGAGTAACGACAGGCCACAGCTGTTGGAGAAGTCTTTCATGACTCATTCTCTTCCCTTTGAGTAACGACAGGGCACAGCTGTTTGGATGTCTTTCAAAACTCATTATCTTCCCCTTCGAGTAACGACAGGCCACAGCTGTTGGAGAAGTCTTTCATGACTCATTCTCTTCCCTTTGAGTGACGACAGGCCACAGCTGTTTGGAGAAGTCTATCATGACTCATTCTCTTCACCTTCGAGTAACAACAGGGCACAGCTGTTTGGAGAAGTCTTTCATTACTCATTCTCTTCCCCTTCGAGTAACGGCAGGGCACAGCTGTTTGGAAAAGTCTTTCGTGACTCATTCTCTTCCCCTTCGATTAACGACAGGCCACAGCTGTTGGAGAAGTCTTTCATGACTCATTCTCTTCCCTTTGAGTAACGACAGGACACAGCTGTTTGGAGAAGTCTTTCCTGACTCATTCTCTTCCCCTTCGAGTATCGACAGGGCACAGCTGTTTGGAGAAGTCTTTCATGACTCATTCTCTTCCATTAGAGTAACAACAAGACACAGCTGTTTGGAGAAGTCTATCATGACTCATTCTCTTCACCTTCGAGTAACAACAGGGCACTGCTGTTTGGAGAAGTCTTTCATCACTCATTCTCTTCCCCTTCGAGTAACGGCAGGGCACAGCTGTTTGGAAAAGTCTTTCGTGACTCATTCTCTTCCCTTCGAGTAACGACAGGGCACAGCTGTTTGGAGAAGTCTTTCATGACTCATTCTCTTCCCCTTCGAGTAACGACAGGACACAGCTGTTTGGAGAAGTCTTTCGTGACTCATTCTCTTCCCTTAGAGTAACAACAGGGCACAGCTATTTGGAGGAGTTTTTCAGGACTGCTTCATTTGCCCTACGCATCAATACAGGTCACAGCAATTTGATGTGTCTTTTAGGACTGTTTCTCTTCCCTTGCGCGTAATACAGGCCACAGCAGATTGGAAGAGTCTATCAGGATTCCTCACCTCCCTCTACTAGAGTACACAGATCACAGCCCCATGGAGTTTTTTTAGGACTGTGTCTCTCTCTTCCCCGACGAGTAAATACAAGCCAAAGCTGTTTGAATGTACTTATTATTACTTTTTTCTGTCTTGCGATTACATGCAGATCACAACTGTTACGAAGCGTCGTTCAGGACTATTTCTCTTTCTTTTCGTATAAATGTTGGTCGCCACTGTTTAGAAGACTCGCTCAAGACATTTTCTCTTCCCTCTTTGAGTAATCACGGGTCACAGCTGACCGGATGAGTCTTCTATGGCTTCATTACTTCTCCTTTGAGTAAATATATGTCACAGCTAATTGGAGGAGTCTTTCAGGACTGTATCTCTTTCCTTACGAGTAATTAGTTTCTGGTTATACAGCTGTTCGAAGCAGATTTTGCAGGACTGTTGCTCTTCCTTTACGAGAATTTAGTTCTAGGTGTAAGAAAACTATAACAGGCATTTTTTTGGCACAAACTAGGTTGACTTTGATAGCAAGAGGATTAGTTTTGAAGTAGAATTTCTATGAGAGCTTCATGTGCCATTTCTGCTTTTAAAACATCAAAATTGGGATCGGCTTAACTGCTTATCGGCAATTTACGTAGATCTTATCGAACCGTGGCTTAAGCGTTTTGATTGTATTGATATCTTCAACCTCCGCTGGAAGCTTGTTCCATTCTTCGACAACTCTATACGTGAAGAAATTGCGCGTGATGTCGAGTGAGAAGCGTTTCCCAACGATTTTGTATCCATTGTTTCTCGTCACCCCGCTCGCGTCTAGAGTGAAAAGGAACGGTCGCTCGACGTTTTCCCTACCCTTCATAATCTCTCACACCTCGATCATGTCACCTCTGACTCTACGCTTCTTTAGTGAATAAAAATTATGTTCACATAGTCAGTTTCGTACGATTTATTGCGCAGGGATCAGTTTGGTAGTTCTACGTTGCACCATCTCTAATTTAATACCGTCTTTTCTAAGACATGGAGACCAGAATTGAAAGGAATATTTCAAATGTGGTCTCATAAATGCATTGTATAACTTAAAAATGCTGTCTCTGTTTTTTTCTGTACGAGATAGTGCGGCATATCATACCTAACATTTTGTTGCCTTTTTTTGGCAGCACTTTTAAGTCGTCTTTTAAGATGGCAGTACTATTTTAAGTCGTCACTAATGATGACACCTAAATCTCGCTCTTCGTTGACAGAAATCTGTTTATTTCCGGACATTGAATATTCGGTATTGAGGTTATGAGGACCTGTGTGCATTACTTTACATGTGTCAACATTAAATTTAATTTGCCACTTTTCTGACCGGTCACCAATTTTGTTCAAGTCTAGTTGGATCTGCTGTCACTCAAGTTCGGTTTGCACTTATTCTCCTATCTTAGTATCTTCAGCAAACTTGCTAATATTCGAAAGCACGTTTCTATTGAGATCGTCAATGAATATTTTTAAGAGAACTGCACCTAACACAGACTCCTGAGGCACGTCGCTTGTAACACTCCACAAAGGGAGCAAGCTTCGTTAAATAAAACTCGCTGCCGTCTGCCTGTAAGCCAACATTTCATCATATTATGAAGCTCGCCTCGTTTACCGATAGTGGGCAATTTACCTACTAAGCGCTTGCGGGAACTTTATGGAAGGCCTTTCAAGAGTCAAGGTAAATGATGTCAATTGGAGATTCTGTATCATGAATTTCAATTAAATTCTTGAAAAAAAAATAGCAGGCTCGTAAGACAGGAGCGATTGTGTTTAAAGCCATGCTGAGAATCACCCATCAATTTGTTTGATTCTAAGAATTCTGTCATTTTATTTGAAACTTTCCATCAGTTTGTGAAAGACTGAGGTGAGACTTATTGATCGGTAATTGCCGGGACACTTTTTGTCTATTTCTTCAAAAATTGGAGTGACGTTGGCCTCTTTACATTGAGAGGGGTATGTGCCATTTTTGAGAGAATGGGTGAAAATGTTTGTAATTGTTCGGCGATTTCGTTTATCGCCTCTTCCAGTATTCAGGGATGAATTGGGTCTGGACCTGGAGATTTTGTATCTTTAAATTTATCTATATATTTAATAACTCTTAAGAGTAATAAGAGTAATAACAAGTAGCTAACTTGAGGAGACTTTTATTGGGACATCACTTCTCTTTCGAGGAAATACAGTTCACATCTGCTTGGAGGAGCTCTTCAGTACTGCTTCTCTCCTCCTACGAGTAATTACAGGTCACAGGTGTTTGAGTGAGTCTTGCAGGACTGTTTCTCTTCGCCCTACACATAAATACTGGCCAGATCTGTTGGTATGAATCTTTTCGAACTGTTTCACATCCCCTACTACTACATACAAACTTCGTCTCTATGGAGAAGTGTTTCATGGCTGTTTTCCTCCCATAACGAGCAAATACTGGTCACAACTGGTTGTATGAGTCTTTCGGGAGTGTTTCTCTTCTCCTTGAAAGTAAATACAGGTCACAGCTATCTAGAGGCATCTTCCACTGCTAATTCTCTCGTTTGAGTGTAAATACAGATGCCAGGTATTTGTGTGAGTATTCCAAGACTGCCTCCTACTCCTGATAGTGAATAAATGTCATAGAGGTTCGATGAGTCTTTCAGGACTTTTTCGCTCACCCAACATGTAAGAACAGGTCAGAGCTGTTTTGAGGTGTCTTTCAGGACTGTTTCTCCTCACCTAAGTGTAAATAAAGGCTGCCGCTGATAGGTGGAATCTTTCAGGACTGTTTCTTTTACCATGCAAATAAATACAGGTCACAGTTGGACTCCTCCTCTTATATTCTAGACGTAGGGGTGAACGTAGTTTTCTTCAAAACTAGGTTCTCAGGAACTATGATCAACTTGGACTACGTGTCATTTGGACATTATATTTTAAAACAACCTCTTATTATTATATATAGGCCATCTTATTATAATTGGAATACGGGCTGAGGACTTAAACACTGAAACACTTGTAATATATCCTTAGTTTACAGGATTCATCCAGGAGTGATTGTGGCCGGAATGATGTAAGGCCAGGACTTGTTCGACCACTTCGATCACTACATTTGAAAGTGCTTTTTTGTACACAGTTACGTGCATGAATAAAATCGCACGTGTGTTTGTAAAACTCTGTCTTTCTCAGGCTCTGGTCAGAGTGGCTAACATGCCCCTACCAAAGAACCATTGGTCGGAGGTTCAGGTTGACTCCATGTCTCAAAAACTTTGTTGGGCATGACAAGGCGTCCAATCTGATGCCCCTATCTGTGGCTTTCTTGTTATCACATGTAAATAATTCTTGTATCTAGTTCATGTAACTAATTCATGTAACTAATTCATGTAACTAATTCATACTGCGAGTTTCAAACTTCTTCTAATATAACTGAAAATGGAGAGTACAGATAAGTTTCAATTAATAAGCACATGGACATGACACATCCACCTGTCGATCAAAATATTGCTTGGTGAGATCCTAGAGTATGTTAGGGTTACAACCATGATTTTGGGTGTCTGTGAAAAATAATTTTGTTTGCCCTATCCAACTTGACTTATAAATGATGATTGAAGGGCCACAAATTGCTGTGACTGCACTCTTGGTGCAGAGTTCTTCACGAGTCGACATTATCACAATGGAAGCATAGGGTAACCAGTTTCATTTGAAGCGGAAGTTTTTGATTGGTCATTGCGAGTTTTCTCCTTGATCATTTGTCACGCACTTCATTTGTTCCGAGTAAATTGCGTTTAATGCAGGTAAAGAATGCCATCACATTTTTTTGAAGCATTTATCTTCCTTTTCATGAAAGTCCTTCTTCCTGTTCAAACCCCACCCACGTTTCTTATCTTATTTTGACCAACCAGACGCGTACCAAAGAATATCTTAATTTGGGACGGAGGTGGAACCGCCAAACTTCATGGGCCTATAATAATTGATCAAGGATATCATTAAAATTTGAGCGGCAACAGAGGGAGGGGGAAAAGGGGGCGGGGCACCTTCCACTCACTTCAGTACGCGCTGTAAACCAATTGCCTTTGATACCCATGCTTCAGATCTACCGAATTTACCTGCACAATAACTATGAAATATTGGTTTGACTCACCTTGAAAGTAAGGAATGACCTTGCATGCTGCGGTGCCGAAGACAAAGTCCCTAAGCAAGCTGCCCGAGAGCGTGAAGGGCATGCAGATCACGCCCAGGAGAAGGTCGGACAAGGCCAGGTTCAGGAGCATGATGTTGGTGGGCGTACGCATGAGGCGGTTCTGAAGCAGCGTTACGAGCACCAGGGAGTTGCCTGGAGGAAGGGAGGGCCCATGAACATGATGTTGTTGGGGGTGTGCATGAGGCGGTTCTGGAGTAGCGTTACGAGCACCAGGAAGTTAGTTATCGAGGGGAAACAAGGGTTTAGAAGCATGATGTTGGTAGGTGTGTGCACGAGACGGTTCTGGAGTACCGTTACGAGCACCTGAGAGCTTCCTGGAGGGAAGGAGGGATCTGAAGCAGCGTGACAAGTGATGTGGATTGCTTTTGGGAAAAAAAGGGTTTATTGTAATGATATTTTTTATCTACCTATCACATTAACGTATTAATACAAGATGCCTGCTTCCACAAACTAAGCGATGTGGTAATAGAACCGTGACATAACAGCATGATGCTGCTGACATAATCAGCACATGGCCATGGCGTTACCTCAACGAGGTACGGGGTATGTTGCTCTTTTCACTCGGCGTGAGTTTTGTCTCATTAGATGACGTTTGACATTCACAGACACGCGTAGAGTCCGAACTCTTGCCCACTCAAGGATTACTTGAGACGCTATTTTTTTATATCGTTTTCGAACTGTTTTCACTTGTTTCCACCAATGTGCATTACAGTTAAGCAATACACTAAAATATACTAATGAGCAATGCAGATGAACAGAGCTAATGAATGACTCGAGTTTACATCTGAACTGCACATTATTTAAGAGACTCTGAAGCAGGAATGCCATCACCTACCGCTATTACAGGAATGCCAATACCTACCGCTATTACAGGATTGCCAATACCTACCGCTATTACAGGAATGCCAATACCTACCGCTATTACAGGAATGCCATGACCTACCGCTATTACAGGAATGCCAATACCTACCGCTTTTACAGGAATGCCATGACCTACCGCTATTACAGGAATGCCGATACCTACCGCTATTACAAGAATGCCATGACCTACCGCTATTACAGGAATGCCATCACCTACCGCTATTACAGGAATGCCATCACCTACCGCTATTACAGTAATGCCATGACCTACCGCTATTACAGGAATGCCAATACCTACCGCTATTACAGGAATGCCATGACCTACCGCTATTACAGGAATGCCATCACCTACCGCTATTACAGGAATGCCATGACCTACCGCTATTACAGTAATGCCATCACCTACCGCTATTACAGGAATGCAAATACCTACAGCTATTACAGGAATGCCATGATCTACCGCTATTACAGGAATGCCATGACCTACCGCTATTACAGTAATGCCATTACCTACCGCTATTACAGTAATGCCATCACCTACCGCTATTACAGGAACGCCATGACCTACCGCTATTACAGGAAAATCATTACCTACTGCTATTACAGGAATGCCATTACCTACCGCTATTTAACGGTATTTTTCATTTTTCAATTCCCTTTACATTGTTTGACTGTTATGTGCAGTGGAGAAAGCAGTACAAAGATAGTTCATTGGCAATTAGGACAAAAATGCGAACAATTGTTTATAAAAAAAAAATCAATATAGTGTAATCAGACCTGTTTAATTCTCAAAATTTATTAAGTCACACAGAGCTTCGCCATAAAATGAACATATCTGAAGCGCTTTACGACTTACAATATCTAGGGCCGATATAATGTAATAAGCCATCCTAATAACAGCAGGCTAACAAACAACAAAACATTTCAGTTTGCCAAAGCTTTCAAGCTGAACTATAATCTTTCAATTTCGGACCATTTCGAACACCTGCCAGGAGCGATTGTGCAGATTGTATTTAATTACGAAACTGCTGCTCACTATTCCATAGATTGGATTGATTTATGTATTGTAACTCGTCGGCTCACACTCATGTGAGTGCTGTAAGAAGCTGACACAATTACCAACTGCAGCAAGATAATGGCGGAAATTTTGAAAAACATATTCTAAAATGCAACGGGGAGTGGCCCACTCAGGCAAATCGTCAAGCACAAGGAAGTTGCCTCGAGAAGAACGAAGGTATTAGAACAAATGTAAATCAACACAGAGTTGCCTTGAGAGAAACTACAATATCCAGATAAAAAGTGAAGTCCAAGTGAGTTGCATCGAGAGAAACGAATATGTTCAGCTAAAAAATGTAAACCAAGAAGAGTTCCCTCTAGAAGAAAGAAGAGGTTCAGTTTAAATGTAATGCAAAAGGAAATTTACACGCAAGGACAGCAAATGTTGGGTTAGGATGAAAAGCACAAGGATGGGTGGTAATGTTAGGTTAAAATGTAACGCACCAGGGTGGGTGTTAAGGTTAGGTTAAAATGTAACGCACCAGGGTGGGTGTTAATGTTCGGTTAGAATGCAACGCACCAGGGTGGGTGTTAATGTTCGGTTAGAATGTAACGCACCAGGGTGGGTGTTAATGTTCGGTTAGAATATAACGCACCAGGGTGGGTGTTAATGTCCGGTTAGAATGTAACACACCAGTCTGCGTTGTTAGGTTAGAATGTAACGCACCAGGGTGGGTGTTAATGTTCGGTTAGATGTAATGCACCAAGGTGGGTGTTATTGTTCGGTTGTAATGTAACGCTCCAGAATGGGTGTTAATGTTCGGTTAGAATGTAACACACCAGGGTGGGTGTCAATGTTCGGTTAGAATGTAACGCACCAGGGTCGGTGATAATGTTCGGTTAAAATGTAACGCACCAGGGTGGGTGTTATTGTTCGGTTATAATGGAACGCACCAGGGTGGGTGATAATGTTTGGTTAGAATGTAACGCACCGGGGTGGGTGATAATGTTCGGTTAGAATGTAACGACCAGAGTGGGTGTTAATGTTCGGTTAGAATGTAACGCACTAGGGTAGGTGTTAATGTTCGGTTAAAATATTACGCATCAGGATGTTAATAATACGTTGAAATGTAACGCACCAGGGTGTTCTTGTTCGGTTAGAATGTAACGCACCAGGGTGGGTGTTAATGTTCGGTACGAATGTAACGCACCAGGATGTTGATGTTACGTGAAAATGTAACGCACCAGGGTGTTAATGTTCGGTTAGAATGTAACGCACCCGGGTGGGTGTTAATGTTCGGTAAGAATGTAACGCACCAGGATGTTGATGTTACGTGAAAATGTAACGTAATGTTCGGTTAGAAAGTAGCGCACCAGAGTGTTAATGTTCGGGTAGAATAGAAGGCACCAGGATGTTAATGTTCGGTTAGATTGGAAGGCACCAGGGTGTTACTAGTTGGGTAGAATGGAAGGCACCAGGGTGTTAATGTTCGGTTAGAATAGAAGGCAACAGAGTGTCAATGTTCGGTTAGAATGTAACGCACCAAGGTGTTAATGTTCGGTTAAAATATGACATTCCCTGGTGTTAATGTTCGGTTATAATGTAACATTCCACTGTGTTAATGTTCGGTTAGAATGTAGAACACCAGAGTGTTAATGTTTGGTTAGAATGCAACGCACTATGGTGTTAATGTTCGGGTAGAATATAGCGCACCAGAGTGTTAATGTTCGGTTAGAATGTAAAGCAATATGGTGTTAATGTTCGGCACATTAACACCAGAGTGTTAATGTGCTGTTAGAATGTAACGCACCAGGAGACGACATTAATGTTTATTCCGTTTCATTAAATAAAATTAAAGGCCCAGCTTCAGTCACCTATCACCAGCCAGCAGGATGAGTGTGTGGGTTCATCTATCGTCAACTGTTATTGGATATGCTGTGGGGAATACACCTATGGCAAACAATATCTAACCGAACGATGGTGCAGACGCACCTACAATGTAGTACAAAAAACAATAATGACAGAAACTCACCGGTCACAGAGCAGCAGGATGATGGCGCTGACTCGCCTATCACAGAGAGCAGCGGGATGATCACGTTAACTGGCCTATCACAGAGAGCAACGGGATGATCACGTTAACTCGCCTATCACAGAGAGCAGCGGGATGATCAAGTTAACTCGCCTATCACAGGAAGGAGCAGAGTGATGACGACAATTGTTATCACAGGGAGCAGAAAGATGATGTCTATAACTCACCTATCACAGAGAGCAGCGGGATGATCACGTTAACTCACCTATCACAAAAAGCAGCGGGATGATCACGTTAACTCGCCTATCACAGAGAGTATCGGGATGATCACGTTAACTCGCCTATCACAGAGACCAGCGGGATGATCACAATAACTGGCCTATCACAGAGAGCAGCGGGATGATCACGTTAACTCGCCTATCACAGGAAGCAGCAGAGTGATGACGACAATTGCTATCACAGGGAGCAGAAGGATGATGACTTCAACTCACCTATCACAGAGAGCAGCAGGATGATCACGTTAACTCGCCTATCACAAAGAGCAGCGGGATGATCACGTTAGCTTGCCTATCACAAGAAGCAGCAGAGTGATGACGACATTTGCTAACACAGGGAGCAGGAGGATGATGACTATAACTCACCTATCACAGGCAGCAGCAGGATGATCGTGTTAACTCACCTATCACAAAGAGCAGCAGGATGATCACGTTGACTCGCCTATCACAGGAAGCAGCAGAGTGATGACGACAATTGCTATCACAGGGAGCAGAAGGATGATGACTTTAACTCACCTATCACAGAGAGCAGCGGGATGATCACGTTAACTCGCCTATCACAGAGAGCAGCGGGATGATCACGTTAACTCGCCTATCACAGGAAGCAGCAGAGTGATGACGACAATTGCTATCACAGGGAGCAGAAGGATGATGACTTTACCTCACCTAGCACAGAGAGCAGCGGGATGA
>SDVV010007554.1:6159-17714 GCA_016164225.1 Gammarus roeselii
ACCCACTGTGTCAAACCAACAGAGAGGAAACAGTCCAAAAAAGACATATCTACCGGGCGTACATAAACATCAAGAACATTCTCAAAAGGCCAAGCCAACAAGTGAAGGGAGTCACCCTGACCATTTTTTACCTGGGGTGACCCCCCCCCACAGTTCTGTATTTGTATTTTCTTACAAATGCAGAAGGCTTCTCATGCCACAAACTAGGTACAACATATTTTCAGTATTACCACCAAATTTGTCAACCATCAATTTGAACCTCTAGGCACAGCATCAAAGTTTGTGGAACTTTGATTTCTTCCATCAATAATTTTCAGGTAGCTAGCTACCCAATAAGAACACTCACTTAGTAGATTTTTCTAAAATTCTCTTCCCATACCTACCTGATTAATTTTTGTTAGTAGCTAATGCATACCTACAAACTCTTGCACATTCAAGAGTTGAAGTCAAAATTTGACATTCATGATGTTTTGGTGCTCAAAGACTGTGTGGGGAGTCATTCCATGTTGTTGATCATGGGGAGTCACCATAGTCCATGCTTTCCATCTATTCCCAGTTTCATTAAATTGCATTCTACCACCAGGTACAGCAAGGCTAATTGGGATGAGAGCAGCCATGTTCACCGCTACAGCAATGGTTCTGAAGATAATGATGACAATGCCAGCATAGGGGAAGGTATGTTCATCATGTAGTGATGTTGAGATATCCAGCATAGCGGCATTAAACTGAATAAAACATTTCTTGATCCTGTAAGCAGCTTTGGGTAGAATACAGTATTTAGATGCATTTTTAGAGTATTTTGCCCAGAACTTCCTCAGAAATTGCACTACGCATTGAAAAAATGTATCTAAATGCTGTACTGGTCCCTACACTGCCAGTATGTGACCACTTTCCAGGAAGCACCTTTTTATTTGGTTAAAAAAAAGGGTAGGTATTTAATTTTTCAACTTCAATCAGTTTGCTGCTTGTGATGGTGCTTAGGCTAAAAACAGATTTTGACAGCATTGTTTATTCGGAAAATAGCTAATGATTTTAAATATGCCATAATAATTGGTAAAATAGATTAAAATAACACTATGGGTAGCTATATTTTTGTTTCAGTTTATAGTTAAGCAGTCTTGTTGGACAACTGATGATAGGACAAATTAAAAATTTTAAGCAGCTTTGAACTGAGGTGATTTCTTCTTCATTGAAGGATGTTTGAGAATGCTTGGCATTTTTTAACAATTGCTATTTCATTGCTGACTAAGATGCACACTTTCTGTTACAATAATACTTAGGTAACAGTTTGCAATATGATTTTTTTTATTGCTCCAAGCTGCCATGTTCTTACCTAAACATGTTGAAGTTCATTCTTTCATGTTTTTTTCTTCTATGATTTTGTTCAAAATAAGAAAATCCAGAGAATAGATCATCATAGGTTTTTCTTTTAATTAACAGAAAGAGGATGTGAAATCTTGAGAATGGACCTGCATGAACTTTTTTTTGTCTACAGAGAGCTGCAGCAAACAAGCAAGCAGTGATGGCTTGTTTACCCGCTTGTTTGGACAGCAGATGGTTGGAGGAGATGGTGGAGAGCAAGAGTCCTCCTCCTCCCCATCCACTTACCGCATCCACAACTGGTGAGGAGATGTGAAAATGACTTGTGGAATTACAGTAACTAACTAAATACAATTTCCATCATGTTGTTCAAGTTTCTCAAGGTAGAGGATTTTGCTTGGCTCTAAATGTGAATGACCTCAGTCTTAGATTTGCTTACACCATGTATGTGTGTGAACATACAGCTATTTTGCTGGAGGGTGGCATGAGGAGAGTAGTCACAGGGGGAGAGGTACTCAGTCTCCTTGTCAACATGGCTATGGTGAGTTGCTAGGCTCAAACATCCCACCTTCAGTACCAAAGGCTGGAACTGCAGCTGGGATAATATTAATTCCAACACTACTGTGAATATCTCGCCTTTAGTTCCCTTTTGTTTCTCATTTTTGCTTTTCATCTTTGCAGCCCCAGCTAGCTCTCACAGTCCAGTAAGTCAGTCAGAGGACGCCAGGGTGGTTGGTACAGCCATGCACCCCGTTATTACCACAATGGAAGCAACAATTAATTTGCAAGCAAAAATGTTGAATTTGTTTGCATTGATGACCTATTAAAAAACAGCTTATATATGAAGGCCCCATTCTGATAAGACCTCATGTCCAAAAAATTTTGAAACAAATTTTTCAGGAGAGACATTTTTGTGTTTCACAGCATATGCATTTTGAGTAATGAAGCATAGAAATAACCATGAATTTCTGTTGTTTATCTAATGCTTTTACATGTCCTACATGAATCCTACGGACATGAGGCCTTATCCATGTCTAAACATACAGTTTTGTTGGACATACAGCTTCAGCCAACAGTAAATGTGATGATATTTTATAGCAAATCTTATATATAACATCTAATTACATAGTATGTAATATATAATTAACAAAATAAGAAATAAACACAAGAGAAATCACCCTAATAAGCTCAGAAACACCCCATTTTTATGCAAAAGAACATATATTTACTATAAAGCATGGCGAGATCTATCAACTTGTGTATCAATAATCATCCAACCACACTCATTTGATGGAAAAGAGCACATCCAACTTACTATTTTGGAAAGAGACCACCCAAAACAAACAAACTCAAAAATGGACATGAGACCTTATCCAAATGGGGCTTTCTGTTAGGACAAGCTTTTTATTTCTCCTGTTGTACATATATTATATGTAAGACAGTAGAAATAAAAAGCTTGTCCTCACAGAGGATCAGAATATGTCAAACTAATCTACACAACACATGCATTCAAACAAACACTGGGCCTCATCCCAAGACAGTGCCAGGCCAAACAGTCCCAGATCTAACACAGCATTGTCCATTGTCCAGAACATCCACCAGAAACTTATTTATAGTTTTCAGGCTATCAGTCAACAATAATGGCAGGAAGACAGATCCACTGCTGGACACATCCAGCACGAAACATTCTCGTCCTAATCTCTGTTACAAAAGTTGGCACCTAGAGTTTGTAGGCATGACCACACATTCTATGATCAAGAGCAAGTTGGAAAATACCCTAAAAATCAAATTTTCCAATCTCTCATCAAATAATTTGATAAGATTAGACTTTAGAAGCCTACCCTTCAGTGAAAATAGGTCAAGATGCCTCAATCTAGATGCATTATCAAGATCAGGTAGTCCTTCCACGTTTGGTGTATTGAGTCTGCACCCACTCCAACAACCTCAAGTTACCATCGTAACCAGTGTTCCACAAACACAAACAATGGTCCTTGAGGAGCCTTGTTTGCATGAAAAAAGGAGGAGCATAAAATCAAGCTACAATGCACTGTTAACCCTACCAAATTATTTGCCAGCCCAGAATCCCTTCCCACAACCTCCCTGACATGCTGGTGGAACTCAAACTTGGTATTGATAGCAACTCTTAGATCCCTTTGAGACCGGACAAATTGGCTTAACAACCTCTCAAATTCTATAATGTGAGGCGGTCCTTCTCCCTCCACTCCCTGGAATCTTGCTTGAGTATGCGATCTTGCTAGTTGTATGCACTCTTCTATTGTGTATGACTCTTTTCCATGTGGAACTGGAGCGGGATGTTGACTTTTGTCACAGAGGATGGTACCTTTGGCATAGGGGAAACTATGATGCCATATCAGGGTCCTTATTTGAAATTTATTGGCAGCGGGAATTTATGTACTTGTTGGTCAACTACTGTTTTGTGCGCCTGGTGTTGATTCTGGAGAGGTTGGTAAATCTACATGTTCCAATTTGCTATGGAGCACAGTCTGTGCCGTGGTCTATTCATCCACCTCGGCAGCTGATGCAAGAGAGATCCCTTGCCTGGCAGGACCTCAAGTGTGTGACTGCTTTCTTTGGTTGAGGAGATCTTCATTCAGTGCTGGCAATGGTCCTATTTAACACCTTGAAACCAGTATTGAACCATTGCCATCCAGAGTCGTGCTCAGTATGGGGAACATCTCATGGATAGATTTTGCGAGTGTCAAAAGCTCTTCCACTCATGCATCCCCAATAAAAAAAGGTTGTTTATCTATTGGTCCTCTTCATGCTGCTGGTGGTGAGTGTGTTCACTGCCCAGGTCATGAGTGTAATTTTTGCTGATGCACTTGCATCTGTTTTTGTTGTTGATGCTCCTCCTAATCCTGCTCCCAATCAGGTCTTTCATGGAGGGATGCCTGATCCAGTTGTCACTTGTGCTCAGGTGCTTGACGTGTTGTTGGCTCTAGATGCTTTGTCGGCAGTGGGGCCCGATGGCTTACATCCTAAGCTCATGAAAAGTTGTGCGGGTGGGGCCTTTGTTAATTCTGTTCCGGAGGTCCTTACCATGCGGAGTTCTTCCCGACTTGTGGCTGGAATCAATTGTGATCCCCTGCTCAAGGGCAAGTCTAGGTGTGATCCTCTGAACTATTGCCCTGTCAGTCTGACCTCTGTGTGTTGCAAGAGTTTAGAAAGGATTATCGTTTCTGGTCTGGTCGAATTTCTGGATGGCAATGAGATTCTGTCCCCTCACCAGTTTGGATTCCGGAAATGTCGGTCAACTGTGGATCAGCTTCTTTTGGCTTATTTGGATGTTTTGTACTGAATGGATGATGGTCTTGTTGTGGATGTTCTCAACAAGGCCCTGTGCTATTTCTGATCTACGTTAATCACATCACAAATGGAGTGCTGTGGTCTTCTAAAGCATTTGCTGATGACTACAAGCTGTATCTTCGGTACAGGAGGGTGAAAGAGTCAGCAGTTGCTAGTGTGTCTTGTCTGCAGTTGGATCTGGACAGAGTCGGCGCAGTTGCTTCGTCTTGGAACTTGGGGCTGAACTTGGAGAAGTGTGTGGTGTTGAGGTTAGTTGGTGGTTTTGCCGACTGGACTGACGGATCCGTTAGCTCTACTATTTGAAAGGGATTCCACAGAAGTTTGTTCAATCTCACAGGGACTTTGTGGTGGTGGATGTGAAACTGAAATTCCATCATCATGTCAGAGAGGTAGTGGGAATGGCTTCAGGATTGGCAAACAACCTGTTGAGATCCACCGTTTGCCGTAGTTCTCACTTCATGGTGTCCCTCTTTGTGATGCACATCAGGCCTATCATGGATTATTGTTTGTCTGTGTGGAATATAGGTTTTCTTGGGGATTTGAGATTGCTCGAGTCTGTGCAGAAGAGATGGACAAAGAGTGTGGATGGTCTGGCTGAATTAGATTACTTCTCCAAACTGAAGCAGCTTGGCTTATTTTCTATAAAAGGAATGCTTCTCAGGACGGACCTTATTAAGTACTGGAAGATCATCCGTGGGTTGGATGGTGGCGCCGACCTAGGAGGTATTTTTTGGTGAGCTCCTGATTTGAGAACTCGAGTTCATCCTCATAAGCTTTTGATGCCGGCTTGTAATACCAACATCAAAAAGAGATTCTTTGGAGCACGATGTGTTCAGCTGTGGACCAGCTTTCCAAGTTTTGTGGTGGAATCTGATTCTTCTGCTACATTGAAGGGGTCTCTTGCAGAGTTTCTGCGTGATGTTCTGTTTGAGTTTGTTCAGGTTTAGGGAGGTCCTTCTGCATCATACTGGTATCGTGGCTTTGTGATTGACCAGCCGGATGCGCCATCTCCTGGTAAATGTTTTTTGTGTGTGTGCGATACTCGTACCCGCGGGCACGGATTTGAACTTCATCCTCCACGATGTACGTCAGATGTGAGGAAGCATTTCTTTAATTGTAGACGAATAGCCTTGTGGAATTGCTTCCCAGCTAAAGTTGTTCATGCTCCTACACGTTATTGTTTTAAAAGTGGTCTTCTATCATCAATTCCGCTAATTCTCTTTTTTTAATGATGACTGAAGTTTTCTCATTATCTTTTTATGGTGTTTTTTGGTGACTGATTATGTACAGATGTCTCCTTTTAGTTTGCTTGTTCATCTTGTTTGGTTTTGTGCATTTGTTAGAAATTTATATGTCGTATGTTTGTTATGTTTGAATGTAGCTCTATGTTTCCTTTATATTGTTTTTCTTCTTGTAACTGTCATGCACACTTCCAGTCGCTTAGTCATCACCTGCCGTACCATGTGTGTAGTGTCTGCACTTTAGGACTGGCGCACGCCTTGCTGCCCCCCCCCCCTGGCTCCGTTGCTCCCCACCGGCCTGTGGCGCTGCTGGGGGAGGCTGCAAAAGTAAGAGTGGAACTCATTACTACACATTTATCTGGATTTAGTTCCAAGATCCACGAGGCTGCTACTGAACTGACAACTTATTGTTGTTGGCAAATGCCTTGAAATGATTCAATACATCTTGGGTAACATGGTTTATATGAAAAAAAAACAAGACCAAGCCCGGGCACATCCCAAGATCCACCACAAACACCATCAACAACCACCTTCATTTTGTGACACACTAAGAATTAATTAATCCAAATTGACGAACTATGATTAACTCAAATGTCTCCTAGTGTTGAAAGCAAGACCAAATGACAAACAGCGTCTTGATCATTTGAATAATTAGGCAACACAATGTAACACACAAGCTTAAGATTAAACTTGTCACAAACATCAGTGTAAGTCAGTATCAGCTGCTCAATGGTTGATCTGGCTTTTCTGAATCCAAACTGATAAGACAGAATGAACCCACAGTTCTCCAAATATGTGACAAGGAGAGAAACTACAACATACAGATATTGGACTTTCAGGGTTTAAGTTCAGTAGACTGTATCCAGATCTGCATTTGAATGGTGGGATAACAAGGCACTCCATCCACAGGTCAGGAAGGGCACCGAGGTGCAAGGACTTTTCAAATATCAGAAACATGGGGTATAAGAGCACCTGGGCATAGCTCTTCATTAGCCTTGGCTATAGATCATCCGGGCCAGCAGCTGACGAGTCATCGAGTGACTGGAGAATCCATGCTACATCAGACTGCTGTGTAATGACCACTGGCATATTACCAGGATATACCTGTTCTGGTTTGTCAAGGATAAGAGAATCACTGCAACAAACACTGAGGCTAAAGAATCTACAAAAGATTCACTCCTGTTGTGATGACTGTCAATGAATTCTCCTGGGGACAAGAAGAAAGTAAGAAAAGTGCAGCTTCCAGCTCTGACGAGCACTCAAAGAAGAAAAGAGTGAAGAAAAGTAAGAAATAGGGCACGATCTTGTCCGATTGTTCTGGCGTCTATTGACTTCGTTAAGTAATGTGTGTGGCCTCATCGCGTTTGTTTAATTAAAACAGTCCAATTGTGTTTTCTTTGAGGGTAATGCCCTGTGTCTTGGACTACCTAATCTCCACAAAGGTAGTATTACCCGAATCTCTCATCCTAATTTGCGCAGTATCTTAATGCTTTCACTTAGGCTTGTTTGTAGTAACCAATTGCTTACTTCCACTGCCGTGTCGTTTCAAGATAACGACTCTTACCGCCATAGGGAATTATTCTTTATCTCGTAACATTGTATGCTTATCTTTACTCAACATCTTAATTAGGTTACAGCATTTACATGATGTCTATCAGCTCGTTCATGATCTAGTTAGAAACGTTACCTTATACCGTCTGCGCACGTAGGCCCATGTTTTACGGTTTAACTGTCTAAGCAGGTGCACAAACTTGAATTTGGATGCAATCCTGTTTGTACACAATATTTCTTCTTCTCATGATCTATGAAATTGCTCTAAAAATTTAATTACAGTTTTATTTTTTATGTATTTGGAAAGTAATACCTAACATGAAAGTAGAGTACCTCTTTGGTTATGATCACTTTTTCCTGATGTGTGATCGTTTTGAATTTTCGTGAAGAGACGTTGTTGTGTCAATTTAACAGTTTGTATGTTTCAACTGAGGACTCAAATAGCTTAACATAGTAGCTAACTATACGTTATCTGCAACTAATTTCTCAATTTGTTAATTTTTTGTTTTCTCAAATGTGGCAAGCTTCTCTGCCGACTTGAGTAATACATCTTGGTAACTTTGTATTCCTACTCAGTGCGAGTATTGAACGATGTGTATCCTGATCTCTGAGTACTCTGTAAAGCTTTAAATTGCACTTGAGTATTACAAATTTATTATATAAGCCAATACAAGTTCCTGTTTCCATAGGCCACATTTGAAATGATTAGCACATGTTTCTGATTGCATAAATGTCATCAGTTGAAGTGAATAGGTAACTAAGTGCTGCTAATGAAGATATGTACATCATTTGCGGTGTTGATAGCTATAGGCCGACATTGGCGGTGTTTAGAGTTAGCCCGGTTATCCTATAATATCTTCATTCGGCATCCTTGAAGTTTGTGAATTTCGCCCTCTATAATGTCAGTGTTGGACATAATGCTGTATCAAGAGATCTTCTCCAATTGCTTAGTCTATACTGATATGACAATGCAACAAAGAATTGGGGAAATGCATCTAAATGCTGTATCCTGCCTATCACTGATGTATTCATCACATATCCGCCCTGGCGATAGTGTTGGTTAGGTAACTGGATGTCGTGAGATTTGCGAGGCCCACCTGTAGCCCCGGCCTTGTAACCGGGGCGTTAGAATCTTGCTACCGTATCCACCGCGTGTCGTAGAAGGCGACTAAAAGGGCGCTCCGCCGTAGCCGGAAGTAGAATCGTGCCACCGTAACCCCTGCGTGTCGTAAAAGGCGACTTGAAGGGGCGTAGTGAAGGGGCTAGGAATCCCGTTCTCTGGAAAACCCTTCCTCAAAGATGGCAAGACGAGCGGGGGGAGGAGAGGCACACGCCTCTCCGAACCGTATTGTTAGGGTCGCTGAATGTGCATGGCTGTAGTACGAATGATGTAAAGAGGAGGGAGATTAGTGAGATGTTTGTGAGGAGGAAGTTTGATGTGTTAGTGCTGAGTCAGACTAAATTGAAAGGTAAGGGAGAACGCGAGTTTGGTGTGGTAAGTGGAAGAAAGTCTGGTGTAGAGGGAGGTTGGGCATAAGAAGGTGTGGTTTTAATATTTTGTGATCGGTTAACTAGTTGCATTACCAAGGAAGGAGGTGTCCTCAAGATTGATGTGGGTGCAAGTCAAGTAAGGCGTAGAAAGACGGGTATTTGTGAGTGATTACGGACCTGGCAGCGAGAGGAGTGAAGAGGAGAGAGAGCAATTCTGGATTGACCTGAGTGAGTGTATTGAGAGTTTTGCAGGTAATTTCGATGAAGTTGTATTGGGTGACCTTAATGCGAGAGTTGGAGATGTAGTGGTGGAGAATGTGATAGGAAGGTATGGCGTTCCCAGTAGAAATGACTGTGGAGAAAACCTGATAGGTCTGTGTATGGAGCAGGAGTTAGTGGCCGGGAACAGTTTGTTCAAGAAGCAAAATATCCACAAGTACACATGGGTAAGGATGGCCCTTGGTGCAGGTGTGAAGAGAGCACTGATGGACTTTGCGCTGATATCAAGGAGAGTGGTGGGGAGGGTGGAGGAGTGTCTGACCATCTGCTGGTGGAAGGTAGATTAAGAGGAGTGGAGCAGAAGTGGAAGGGCAACAAACGAGTGGGAGAAGGAAGAGAGGTAGTGGAAGTGAGTGGACTGAATGTGAAAAGTAGAGCCGAGGAGTTCCAGCAGGCGTTGAGGGAAGAGAATAACAACGTGAGAGGACAGGACCTGAGAGATGTGGAGGAAGAATGAGAGGCGTTAAGGGATGCGTTGCTCAGATGTGCAAAGGTGTGTGGTGCTCGGTGTGTGGGCGAGTGCAGAAGGAAAGGTTGCGATTGGTGGAACGAGGAGGTCAAACAGGCGATGGCACGGCAAAGAGGAGCGTTTAAGGAGTGGTTGCAGGTGAAGTCGGTGGTGGCTTATGAAAGCTACACAGAGAGGAGAATCGAGGTGAAGCGGGTGGTGAGAAGAGCCGAAAGGGACGCTGATGTCCGGTGGAGCGGACGGTTGCGCCAGAATTTTGAGGAGAACAAAAAGATGTTCTGGAAAGCGGTGAAGAGTGTGAGAAAGGGAGAGACCGGAAAGAAGGGAGTGGTGAAAGATGAAAATGGCCAGCTGTTGTTGGAAAGTGGTTATGTACGGAAGAGGTGGGTCGATTATTTTGATGAGTTGTTAAATGTCGAGGATGACATTGTTGCTGTGGGTGGTGGTGCTCGTATGCCAGTTTTGGGAGAAAGACTTGTGGCGGACATTACCAGGGAAGAGGTGCAGGAGGCAGTGGACGTGATGAAAGCAGGAAAAGCCCCTTTTTTGGATGGCGTTGCGACCGAGTGCCTGAAGAAGGGTGGAGTAACGATTGTCGAATGGTCGGTGAGGTTACTGAACTTGTGTTTTGTGGCAGGCGTGGTACCGAGTGAGTGGCGCAGTGCCTGCATTGTTCCGCTATATGAAGGCAAAGGAATAAAAATGCATGCTGCAACTCGAGAGTTATCAGTCTGTTATGTGTGGTTGGTAAGTTGTACGGGAGTGCTGATCAAAAGGATTAGAGACTGTACGGACTGCGCAATTGGAGAGGAACAGCGTGGCTTTAGGAGTGGTAGAGGGTGTGCCGATCAGATATTTGCAGTGAGACAGGTCTGTGAGAAGTACCTTGCCAAAGGAAAGGATGTGTTCTGGGCCTTCATGGATCTGGAGAAAGCATACGACAGGATTGACTGGGAACGCTGTGGTATGTGTTGGCGTTTGTTCGGAGTGGGCGAATATCTGCTGTTGAAAGCAGTGCAGAGATTCTATGCTGACAGTCGAGCATGTGTCAAAGTGGGAAGCGAGGTGAGTGATTGGTTCACAGTTATAGTGGGACTGAGACGAGGCTGCGTAATGTCTCCCTGGCTGTTCAACCTCTATATGGATGGAGTGGTCAGGGAGGTGAACGCGAGTGTGCCCGGTCGTGGCTTGGAACTGTTGGAAGCGAATGGGCGGAGTTTGCAATTGAGCCAGTTGCTGTTTGCTGATGATACGGCCCTGATTGCGGATTCAGAGGAGAAGCTATGTAGTCTAGTGTCCTAATTTGGTAGAGTGTGTGAGAGGAGGAAGCTTCGAGTGAACGTGGGTAAGAGTTGAGTAATGAGATGCTCGAGGACTGTCAATGTGAGCAAAATTAGTGTCACCCTAAATGGAGAGCTCTTGGAGGAAGTTCAGTGTTCTAAGTATCTGGGCTCCCATGTGGAGCTGGGGTGGATGGATGCTTATTCATTTTATAGATCATTAACACTTTATTTTATTATTTTATTATTTCTTCTTGCTTGGGCTCTATTATTTTTCTCTGCCCTTTTTTCATGGTGATAAATTTTGAATTTGTTATCATTATTATTATATGTAGCGAGGTTGGTTGAGAGGAGGTGACCCAGGGAGATGAGGTACTCGTGGGATCCGCGGGACTCGAGGACCCGGGGTTTCGGGAACCCGAGGGACTTGGGAGACCAGGTGGATTTGGGGTGGTCCACTTGGATCTTTCTGGGCCCTTTTGGGACTCCCTTGAGACCCTTTGGGAGCCTTTTGAGAAACTGTGGGACCCTAAAGAGGCTCCTCTGAATCCTGGAACCTCTGCTCCCCCCTCCCAGCGCTGTAAAACCCTTACACAG
>SDVV010007555.1:0-17714 GCA_016164225.1 Gammarus roeselii
GGATTACATCTTTGAATTTAAACAATCGGGCATGTAACCAACACATCACACTTACAATGGGAACTTACTTGGATTTGGCGGGAGTTTTTCTATCTTCATCGAATTGATGGCCACTTCATGTGGGCTCCCTTTCTTGAATACACTGTCGTCAGCGGTCATGGAGTACTAATCAGCTATTGCTACTCTAATTACTACGTCATTCTACCTAGCAGGGTTAGTAACTCTCTAAGCTACAGTAATCTAACTAAGCTAGTCAGTTTTGTCTGATGGTATCCTTGTGTACGATCGCCCACGGGCACACGACACGTACGAACTCGCGCATAGTTACATGAACACTGGGGCTTCAGCCCTCTTTTTCCCAAGGGGCGGTCATCTTTCACGTTCACCGGTTGGGGACACACACACACACGGACAATCGCACACAAAGGCTTACTCTCATTCAAGAACTAACTACAACATTACCATAATTACCATTACCATACCATAGAAATGACGTATTTCAATGTCATATATAATATACCTTAGGATGACTTACGCCCACAACAGGGGCTACTTGGTTTCTAAAGAATTGCTCTATAAACGACAGGGGAAATTCATCTTACAAAAAGCGAGTAGTAGAACCTTCTAGGCAGTTGGGAAAGGGGGGGGGGAAGGGAGGGCGGTAGACACTGCAAACTAATCCCCAATCTCAACCTAAGAAACGCTCACGCACGCTGAAAACAAGATGGTCCACAAAATTTATACATACATAAACATACATATACACATACATATGTATACATACAAAAGTACATACACATACATATATGCATATATACATTAACTTCTTCTCCGTGCTAGGCATGTGGGATATATTCTCCACACTTGAAACATATTCTTCTACTGATTTCGACAATTTCGATGTTACCTCCGACAGACACGATATTCGTAATTCATTACTTAACCTTTGAGTTTAGGATAATATAAACCTTTCATTGAGAACTTACATAGTTTTATTAGTATTTATTGGCTTTATTTACAGACCTTGCTGGCATTATCAATGACATTTATCTCGTTTTTTGAGTTGAATCAACATTGTTCGTACATCCTACCGTACATATCATCACTATATTTCAGTTTCCTCTCAAAATCCGTCATATACTTCATCATATCTTGAATGCGAATACAGAAGGCTGTTTCGTTCCCTTGAGTCCACAAATGTATTACTTCTTCTCCTTGAACCTTTTACATTCGAAAATTCTCCAATTCAAAGTCATTCCGAACTTCATCATTGAGAAATTTTGCATATGATCCAGTTTTTCTTTTGTTCTTAGATATAAATTGTTGTCCACTACCTCAGCTTTAATACAATCATGATGATGATTTTTCCACTTGGATCATATCAATTTTGAGATTTGCTTTCTTATTTCCCCTAAACTTACTTACATACGAATGTAACGCGTCGAAATTTAATACCCAAAGACGAATTCCTTTGTCATCTTTCACGTTCTCCATATATGGATGGTATTTCCCACTCTTTTGATTTGTGTTTATCCATTCTGAGATCATTGATGTTTTGAACACTAGTCAATATATGTTTGATCCGACTCATATCATCTTCGGAGATTTCTTCTTCCTACACTTGTAAACAAAATTTTGAGTTATGAATATTATTTTTTGTTTATTCTATGACGAAACGTGTGTCTAAGCTTGATCTCAACGTAACACTGACTCCATTCTCGGTTTCCACCTAGCTAATATAAGTGGATTACATGCGTTTTTTCACAAAACATTTGACCTAACATTACTCGCCTAGGTCATCAACTGTATATCTGTATAGGGCTGTGTACGTCTGTGAATGTGTATGTTCAAGCGTATGTACGTGTTACATGAGTAAAAAATGTATAACACAAATTTAAAATTCAAAATTTCAAGAAAATTTCAAATTTTCGAGGGATAACGCAATACTTAAATAAGCCAAGTTATCACTTCAAAAGGCCGACTTGGCTCTGTCATCCCTCGAAAATTTGAAATTTTATTTATATTTTGAATTTTAAATTTGTGTTATACATTTTTTACTCATGTAACACGTACAAACGCTTGAACATACACATTCACAGACGTACACAGCTCTATACAGATATACAGTTGATGACCTAGGCGGGTAATGTTAGGCCAAATGTTTTGTGAAAAAACGCATGTAATCAACTTATATTGGCTAGGTGGAAACCGAGAATGGAGTCAGAGTTACGTTGAGATCAAGCTTAGACACACGTTTCGTCGTGGAATAAAGAAAAATGAATATTCATATCTCGAAATTTTGTTTACAAGTGTTGGAAGAAGAAATCTCCGAAGATGATATGAGTCGGATCAAACAAATATCTATTAGTGTTGAAAACATCAGTTATCTCAGAATGGATAGACAAGAATCAAATGAGTGGGAGATATCATTCATACATGGATGCAGGACAAAGGAATTTGTTTTTGGGTAACTAATGTCGACACGTTATATTCGTATGTAAGTAAGTTTAGGGTAAATAAGAAAGCAAATCTCGAAATTTATATGATCCAAGTGGGAAAATCCTCATGATTGTAATCAAGCTGAGGTAGTGGACAAAAAATTATACCTAAGAACAGAAGGAATGATGAAGTTCAGAATGACTTTGAATTGGAGAATTTTCGAATAATTAAGGTTCAAGAAGAAGAAGTAATACATTTGTGGACTCAAGGGAACAGAACAGCCTTTGGTATTCGCATTAAAGATATGATGGAGTATATGACGGATTTTGAGAGGAAACTGAAATACAGTGATGATATGTTCGGTTTGATGTACGAACAATGCTGTTTCAACTCAAAAAATTAGGTAAATGTAATTGATGATGCCAGCAAGGTCTGTAAATAATGCCAATAAATACTAATAAAACTATGTAAGTCCTCAATGAAATGTTCATATTAACCTAAATTCAAAGGTTAGGTAATGAATTGCAAATATCGTGTCAGTCGGAGGTAACATTGAAATTTTCGAAATCAGTAGAAGAATATGTTTCAAGGTGTGAAATGATGCCAGAAACCTATCTCGAGGCAAATGATCTAAATGTGTTACAGATTGGTAGGATATAAATCAATGTCCGATCAGATCTTGAAACGAACTCATCGTCAAGAATATGAACATTATAGGAAAGAAAAACGTAAATCAGAAATGCAAGTCGTCACAGGTTGTAGAGTCAAGTGAAGATATTGAAGTAAATGTGGTAGACTTAGCGTGAGACAAAGTGTTCGTTTGTATGAAACTGGATTCAAATTTGAATAACTTGTAGCATTCAATCCATCCATAATTGAAAAATGAGACCTCTCTGCTAACTAATACGGATTGAGAGTGACAACGAAATATTTAACATGCATGTTAAAGAGATATCTAGAGTCGTCTGGAGGGGCTCATATGTATATATCAATGACTGAATACCGTTCATAAGGTTAGGTTAGGTCTTGATGGTTGTGAATAACATGTTAAAGAGATGTAGAATTGTGTAAAATCAAAAATAATATGAAATACCTGTAACATTCAAACCATCTAAGTTTGAAAATGGGTCCTCGCTTCTTACTAATACGGGATGAGAGTGACAACGAAATGAATTACATATATACCATATATAGTGACTGAATACCATATATAAGGTTAGGTTAGGTTAGGTTAGGTTTTTATGAGTGTGAATAACATGTTAAATCCAGAGTCATATGAAAAAAAGGTATAACAATCAAAACAACAGATGTAAAATGCATATGAAAATGTATGAAATTTGCTAGATCAAAATTGTAAGTGAGAATAAAAACTGCATAGGATAGATCAAAATGTACAGCGGAGTGGAGAGGATGGATATTAATAAATCATAAATCGATGAGAAAGTAACATATGTATGCAGTAAAAATTTCGAACGATGACACATAATTCATGGTTAAGATGGTTAGGTGAGGATGGGATGATTAGTTCTTTTCACATAACACGTCGTGAAGCTGATCTACATTAAATATATTGTAACAAAAAACGAGGGACTTCGTTCTAATGAGAAAAATCGTAGATCAGAGTTAAAATGTTACAGATGTTAACCGACGCTGTAAATGCATACAAATGTGTGTATGTGCCTACACAGTGAGGCTAACAACCCTGTAAATGCGTACAGAAGTGTTCATGTGTGTACATGGTGTGTGATATTAAAAAAAAAGTAAAAATATAACGATGTGGATTGATTTGATATGTATATCGCACAAAATAATTACAAAATATCGCACATTATCATCAAACTTGAATTAAAATAAATAATTATTAGTTAAGTTGGTTAGCATGACGAAATATTTGAACCTAACATCGCTTGAAACTGTTCCACATTGAAAGAAGTGTAACAAATTGGAGTGAAATTGTTCCTCTGGATCCCACTTGTTGAGTCTCATCCAAACATATAACGGAGATATCGATAAAATCCTGGACTCTTAACATCTGCAAAAGGATATATGCTGGATTGAATTGGAGAAAAATGTATTCAAATTGCTTTTGATATGATAAATATACAGCCCAAATGGAGAGTTTCATACATATCAATATCATGCATAAGCATCAAACTTGATTTAAATACATGACTATTGGTTAGAATGACTGTTAGGTTAGGTTACCTAAGTAATAATGTATTTGGTAGTTAATGGTAAATCTTTTTGCATTCATTTATATTTGATCTATGTTGTCGTACATTGATAAATATTTTGCTACATATGTACCTTAGACATGGATTATATCCTAGATCTTGTTGACTGCGGACCTTTCACTACAGATATGTAGTCAGTATGTTGGAGTGAATTTATTCAATATTCGTTTTAATATACGAAAATGGTAAGAGCAACACATCCAACACCACAAAAAATCTTATTCTAACAGTAAAAACCATACATAAACTTGCTAACGCTTCAACATCCACAACAATCACTGCCCAATGCGGTAAAGCTTACATAAACGTTTTAAACTCTACAGTCTACTGACGAGCGCTGACCTAACATTACTCGAAACTGGTCGATATTACTATACTTGTTACAAGCGAAGTGAAAAAAATATCTATATATGTAGGCACAAAATATGCTAAAGATTGGTAAAACAACAGAGTCAAGTGGATAGATTTGATAAGAATAAAGCTTAAATCAGTGAAGAAATACCTAACATAAGTATGAAAATGGGGAAAATATATACAATTCTTGGTAATATTAGATTAGGATGGGTTAGGTTTACTGCCGTCATCACGAACCTTTAGTGAAAAATGCTACAGTGGATCTGGTGAATGCTCGAATAAGTCGTATATTCTGAATTAGAACGCAGTCTCATCACAAAGCCTGAATTGATCAATAACTTCTTAGTGTCTAAAGTGCGAACGGATCACAAACATTTCTAAAAGTATGACGTAAGGGAATAAGCATCTAGTAAAGACGTGCTAGTGGATAACATAATTGAAATGAACATTGAATTATTGAATAACTTTAGCATTAACATTCTACATAAATCCGATAGACTAGATCTCCAAGATGACAATGAACCGGACCCAAACGCAGTGTCGAGAGGTAAAATCTACCAATATTTTGGATCATTACGTCCAATTGAGCGTATTTTATACCCAACATTCCAAGAAATTAGGCGAATTTATACCTAATACAGATATATTCCTATGATAACCAATCAAAAACCTAGCTAGATAAGATTCTCTACTCTACCCTAACCGATAATGATTAACTATTATGTACGGTGCATCCTACCACACCCAGATGATAAATCCAACTCCAATATCCCACGTGATCTGGTTCATGACTAAGAACATATACTAACATAACAGTCATAACGAAAAATATCTGGCATTTAATACTGAGTTAATCAAATAATGTTATTTTTACTACGAGACCTATTCAAATCTATAACAAATTCCTAGACCTAACTGATGCTATGCCTCTAGCAGGACAAAATCCAAGTCCCACTGTGTCGTATCAACAAATTCTATAATGCTTTACTAGGTCACTTCTCTGCAACCTACCACTGATATATAACAAATTTCAAAGGAAACATCAAGTCACGTACAATATTTTAGACATACCTTGCATCTGTTTAACCCATCGTCTCAGAACAAAATCGAGCAAAGTCACATCCTGGATATAACCAGGAATCTATACACAGGTTCAGTAGTCAAGAATGAGGCTGAAATGAGTCTCAGAGAGTGTGTGACCATAAAAAGCTTGGCTACTGTTCACTGATGACCTAAGAGAATCACTACAACGATGAGCAGCTTGTCGCATAACCTCTCATATAAACCCATGGAGCTTGAAATCGACGTCCACAAGAACGTACATAATTCACGTTGAACATGGATGAACTCCAAATGACAACCAATGAGTGTAAACCACCTCTACACCAGGACCAATGCATCCAGTAAATCGTCTCTAAAACGTTACTCTATACATTTGCTAGGGATCAATGAGGAAAATTCCACAAAGATGCAGTACGGACGTACCCCTCATAAACATACATTCCTATGATTATCGGGGAAAAACCTACAACAACAACAACATATATATAAATAGTTAAAAAAAGATTATCTACTCTGCTCTAATTCACATAAAAAGTGTAGTACACTAGGGTATCCACCATAGTAAATCGGGTTACTTATACAAATAGGCATAAACAGAACGAGCTTTTGCCTATGGAACTCTAACTCCTCCTAAACATTGAAAAATGGTCCTACAATAAACCTACTATACCCTAACAGCAAGACCAAGTTTGTAACAAATCGACTGTTCTATATCTATAATAACCACGTCAAATATTGTGCCAGGATGTAGGAAGATATATAAAACACTAAAAATATACAGCTTGTGATAAATTATACCTGAAATAACATTCTACATTGTAGATAGACACGTAATATATCCTTATATTCCGATATTGTATAAATAACCAACAGATTGCATTGAAATGGGAACTGTACAGAGAACGTACAAAACTAAAGGAAAATATACTATAACGCTCGAGTCATAACAAAGCAAGAAGATCAATTCTCTGGCATACCCAAAACATACATTAAAAAACGTGATGAACGAGAACGAACTAGCATGTTACCAAACAACAACTACTGTGTATAAGATACCAAGACATTCGAGCGACATAATTGAAACCTATAGTAAATGATGTGGAATACTTACATACAAAATCTGATGAGATTAGCCTCAACCAAGTCCAAAACAGGGTTAAATTAACATCTCTTCTACTAAAGTAACCACGGCTGAATCGTAACAGAATGTTATATAAACATATTAAATACCAAAATGTTGCAAAAACCTACCAATAATGCCCAAAATAATGTGGAAGATGCAAACCTAAAATATACCTAATTTCTATAACTGTATGAGATAACTATTCAACATTCCGAAAACAATACAAATTCAACAGAAATCAATCGATCATTACTAAGTATACATAAGACAATTTAATAACTTACAATAAATCCATATCGTTCAGGTATTCTCGCGATTGGAATACCGCGTCAATGGAACACCGATATATCAGATTAAAAACCTGGATAATGCACTATGGGGTAGATAGATTCTCTGTGCAGACGTTGCATCGAGCCAAAATATATACTAATAATCCATACTATTCCTATAGATATTATATGCATATGAAATTAAATAAATGGAAACACAAAACATAGCCTATATTCAATATCAGGCTGGTATCAAGCATCCCACAGCTAAAAAAAACGAAATGAGTCATATATATACTCATGGGTGATTCTCCTTGGAGGAATGATTCGGTCATCCTGTAAAATTTGTATCTATTTTCCTTCATCGGATATCTCACAGCATAGAAAAATGGATGGAGGAGTTACTGCAGGAGTAAGTAAAGCTTAGCGCAAGGGTACTGATTAATACAATCGGATAAAAATTACATCAAACTAATTGAATCTATGCTACGTGTAATTTGATCAACATCGAACGAGGAAGAAAATGATACCAAGTTTGAAAAATTCATCATGAAAGTGTCCGGAAAGTGTGCTTCTGAATTTGTGATACTACATTTAAATTATTATGTAACTGTTATTATCAATAAAAAATTATTTTATAAATGTATGCATGTCAATACCCCCAAAAAACATTCAGAGGACATGGCATTGCAAATGCACGCATGCAATATGACATGTAACGAAAATGCAATACCCTCCAAGCATTGAAATGCTAATACCCTCATGTAAATAAAAATAACAATCGAATAATCCGAGAAGCTATCCGTCTGTCCGCTCACTGACTCCCGTCCTACCCTACGCCCCCCGCTCCCTGTTTCTGCGTGAACCGCCGTACGCCCGCTTGAGTCAAAGGATGCAGCTTGGCGGCTGACCACGCTCCGCCCAAAAGTGACTCTAGAAAGTGTTTTTTGTATCACATGGATCTACTGATATATACGGACACAACTGAACAAAAGAAAATAAACAGTAAAAAGAAGTGTAGCGGAGACCAAAAAGAGAGGAAAGTGACGAGCAAAAAGTGTAAAGCGAGCGCACCCACCCTGTAGGGAGATACAAAACACGGGATATAAATATTGAGGAATTACACAGTTAAATAACAACCTATGGAACACAATCGTTGAAGGAAAAAATATACTGTCAACACGATTACAAAACTTGCAAAGTATCACACCGAGTGTTCGATCGCTGTACTTATCAGGCTCACCTCCTCCCGAGCAGCTCTTGTATGAAATGTGAGGTCCTATACAATGTACCCTTGCACTCTTAAAATAATATGGGAGGGCCTTGTTTGTGTATATGAAGTGATCCTCCAATAAGGGAACCACTCTAAATTTTGGTCCCTCCAAAGGGGCGGGGTGTCCTAATACCTTGACCTTATTGGCAAACATACAATTTAGGCCGTTAACAAATTTTGGAGGCTCCTCCCATCTGTCTGTTAGGTTGGGATAGCCTGAGCTAACACTTCCCTTCTGCGGTATTGGATCCAGGCCACACAATGCTGACACGTCGAGTCTTACAAGATGCCCAAATGGCACTACCCTCGTCAACGTCTCTTGGTCATTTAATCCATATGGGGACCACCTGCTTCTCTATACAAACTTTGGAGGGGAATCGGAAAATTTGCAATCAAAGGGATTTCTTCGTGTAATTTAAGTTAGGGTTAACAGGCCTAAGGCCTACACTGTTTCTCTGGCCTACATAACTCGATCTCTATTGTAATGTTCGGTTAGACATTGTGTCCAATATATGTGCTAGCGGAGGCTGATCATAACACATACAGCGCACAGAGCGGCAATGCAGCACTAGTGGCAGCGTGGCAACATAGCATACAGCACACAGAGCGACAATGCAGCACTAGTGGCAGCGTGGCAACAAAGCATACAGCGCACAGAGCGGCAATGCAGCACTAGTGGTAGCGTGGCAACAAAGCATACAGCGCACAGAGCGGCAATGCAACACCAGTGGCAGCGTGGCAACGAAGCATACAGCGCACAGAGCGGTAATGCAGCACTAGTGGCAGCGTGGCAACAAAACATACAGCGCACAGAGCGACAATGCAGCACTAGTGACAGCGTGGCAACAAAACATACAGCGCACAGAGCGGCAATGCAGCACTAGTAGCAGCGTGGCAACAAAGCATACAGCGCACAGAGCGGCAATGCAGCTCTAGTGGCAGCGTGGCAACGAAGCACACAGCGCACAGAGCGGCAATGCAGCACTAGTGGTAGCGTGGCAACAGAGCATACAGCGCACAAAGCGGCAGTGCAACACTAATGACAGCGTGGCAACGAAGCATACAGCGCACTGAGCGGCAATGCAGCACTAGTGCCAGCGTGGCAACGAAGCACACAGCGAACGTCGGTCAAAAATCCACACAGTTCTCAACAACCCAATAGAATATCGAATTATTTCCCTTAGTCAAGAAAATATTCTTGTTGATATAATTCACATGTATTTCAGTGGTCGTGAGTGTCAACATGTTAAATAGAATGTATGCTACGCGGTCTAGTTTAGTTGAAGTACAATTATTTAATTCATGGAAGATAGAGACTCAGACGAAATGAATCTCCGCTTCCAACCACTTAGAACTTCATGAGTACTATCTGTGCACCAGTGCGCACAGATAGTGTAGTCGAAATTGTTACAAGGTCCACGGCTACAGTGACTAAGTCAGCTCCGACAGCAATGCAACACACGGTTTACAGCTACGCGGCTTAGTTTGATTATAGTATTTCATTCATTCAGGTAATTCAGTTAATGCCACCGTAGCCGAGTGGTTAGCTTTCCGACTGTAGTGTCAGTCTCTGGTGCTGCATGTCGCGCGTTCGAGCCTCGGCATGGACACGGCGGTCTTGTGGCGGGAAGATTGGGCGCCTCCCCCTCTGTGTCAGCCTAACTTAGCCATCCTCCTGACTAGGGGGAAACAGCTGTATGTCTATGTCTATACGATACATTTATTCAGGTAAGATAAAGACTCAGACGAAACGAATCCCTGCCTCCAACCCTTCAGAACCTCAAGAGTAATATATACGTGTGCCAGTGCGCACAGATAATATGGTCGAAATTGGTACAAGGTCTACGGCTTAACGGATTAGATCAACTCCAACCGCAACGCATCACAATGTGTATAGCTACGCGGCCCACGTCAACTACAGAAATAACAAATGGTTCGTGCACGCGCGACCGAGCACAGACTGAAAAAACACTTATTCACACAATCACCAACATGAACTCTCGCGCAATGACATTAGCATTGTTCAAGATGACAAAATTGTAGCTCACGAAGAAGAAAAAAAGGGCAGGTTCATCGTGGGCAAAAAAACTGCGCAGATTTTTGAGATCACACTTATGTTTAGGGGGATATTTTTTTTATGTGGGGGGGCAGAGGTCCCTCGGGTTCCAAAAGAACCAATGGGTCCCGGAGGGTAACCCAAGTCCCCAGAACTCCCCGGGTCCTTCGAGTCCCCTCGTCTCAGCTCATCTGGACTTGTGTCGTCGACTCATTTCGGCCAGTCTCAACTCGATATGTTTCGACTGATCTCGACGCACCTCGACCAGCATTGACGCGGCTCTCCCCCTTTGCGCCGGTATTCCTGTAGACTGTAATAACTAATTTTTATACTCAAGCATTTTAGGGTGGGAGCGGTGTGGGAGGGAGCACGACGAGCACCGAAGGGTAACCCAAGTAATCCTGGTCCTCAGAGCTTCATTGGTCCCTCGAGTCCCCTTGACTCGGCTCATCTCGATTTGTCTCGAATCATTCCGGCCAGTCTTGACTCGTCGCACACAACTCGATTTGCCTCAACATCTTTCGACTGATTTCGATGCACCTTGACCAGCCTCGACGCAGCTCTCCCCTTCTGCGTCAGCAATGCTATGGACTGTAATAACTAATTGCTCTACTCAAGCACTCCACATATATTCATTCCTCTGTGCATGGGTTTTACAGCGTCGGGAGGGGAAGCAGAGGTTTCAAGATTTAGAGGGGCCTCAAGAGGGTTCCACAGTTTCTCAAGAGGGTCCCGAAGGGTCTCAAGGATGTCCCAAAGGACCCCAGAAGGGCCCAAATGGGTCCCTCAAGATTCTCCTGGTCATCCAAGTCCCCCGGGTTACAGAAACCCCGGGTCCACCGAGTCCCAGGATTTGATTTGATCCTCATTTGCACCAGAGCCTCAACGCGAGTCATAATAGGCTCCCCCGTAGGGCTCGATGATTATGGATTCCAGTAGGCTCGCATGCCTCAGCGTGCGAGAAAAAAAAACACGCTGTCAAGGTTATACGAATTTGAAAAATTTAGCAATGTCAGACGCACGCCGGTGCGCACAAAAAAAAAACTTTAGACTAAACGAATCTCCGTTTCCAATCATTTAGAACTTCAGGAGTAATATGTAAGCACGCGAGTGCGCACAGGTATCATCGTTGAGACTGGTAAAAGGTTTACGGCTACACGAACAAAGTCAACTCCGACAGCAAAGCTACACAATGTTTACAGCTACGCGGTCTAGTTTAGTAGAGGTACAACTTATTTATTCAGGTAAGATAAAGACTTAGACGAACGAATCCCTGCCTCCAACCACTCAGAACTCCAATAGTAATATGCACGCGCGCCAGTATGCACAGATAGTATCGTCGAAATTTGTACAAGGTCTATGGCTTCACAGATTAGATCAACTCCAACCGCAACGCGTCACAAGGTTTATAGCTACGCAGTCCGGGTCAACACCTTAACCTACATATGGTCCGTGCACGCGCGAGCAAGCACAAACTAAAGAAAAAACACCCATTCACAAAATCACAAGCAGGAACTCCCGCACTAATACACTAGCATTATTATACATGACAAAATTGTGGATCGTGGAGAAGAAAGTAAGGGCAAGTTCGTCATGGGCAAAAAAACTGCTCAGATTATTGATTTCGCACTTATTGTTCAAGGGGATAGGGTGGGGGGCAGAGGTTTCTTGGGTCCCAAGAGAGCCCGATGAATCCCGGAGGGTAACCCAAGTCCCCCGGGTCTTCCCGAGCTTCCCGGGTCCCTCGAGACCCCTCGTCTCAGCTCATCTCGGCTTGTCTCGAATAATTTCGGCCAATCTCGACTCTTCGCGCCCAACTCGACTCGCCTCAACAGGTTTCGACTGATCTCGACGCACCTCGACCAGCCTCGACGCGACCCTCACCCTCTGTGCCAGTAACTCGCGGACTGTAATGGCTAACTGTTCTACTCAAGCATTTCACATATATACATTTTTCTGTGTATGGGTTTTACAGCGTGGGGAGGGGGAAGCAGAGGTCCCAGGGTCCCAAAGCTTCTCAAGGGGTTCCCAAAGGGTCTGAAATGTGTTCCAAAGGGCCCCGGGAGGGTCCAAGTGGTTTACATCAAATCCTCCTGGTTTTCCAAGTCCCCCGGGTTCCTGAAACCCCCGGATCACTCGAGTCAGCGGGTCCCACGAGTACTCCCCACTCCCGAGTCACCTAGTCTCAACCAACCTCGATAAATTATAAACAATGCAAAATTTATCACCATGAAGAAAGGCAGAGATAAATAATAGAGCCCAACAAAGAAGAAATATTAAAATACTTAGATATAGTGTTATAATCTATAAAATGAATAATCATCCATCCACCCCAACCTTCGGGCCACACTCTTCATGACCTTCAAAGCCAAACGACCGCTTCTCAGCGGGCTCGTGGCTCAGTCGCTATCTATCACTACTTACAACCTCAACAGACCTCTGTGGTTCAAAGCCCACAAAACTGTTGACCAGTCTCGGGGCTAACCCAGGTCGCTCGTAAATCTTAATTAACGCATAATATAACTAATCCTTTTCAAACCCCATTCAAGGGTCAAATACCGAGACACCATAATTTTTCTTGAATCATTTCGGCCAGTCTTGACTTGCCTCAACGTGTTTCGACTGATCTCGACGCGGCTTTTCTCCTCTGTGCCAGAAATGTGGGGAGTGATAGCTAGTTATTCTACTCAAGCATTTCACTTAAACGAATTGTTCTGAGTACGGGTTTTACAGCGCGGGGAAGGGTAAACAAGGGTCCCAGGGTTCAGAGGGGCCCAAAGTTTCTCAAGGGGGTCCCAAAGGATACCAGACTCTCAAGGTTATCCCAAAGGGTCCAAGTGGGTCCCCCCAAATCCTCCTGGTCTTCCGAGTCCTCCGGGTCCCACGAGTACCCTCTATTCCCGGGTCACCTAGTCTCGACCAGCCTCGGTTCGTCTCGACTCATCGCCTCCCCAATCTACTAGTCTCCACTCGCCTCGATTTGATTTAAGCCTTTTCTCCACCGGAGCCTCAACGTCAGTCATAACAGGCTCCCCCTTAAGGCTCGGCGATCATGGATTCCAGTAGGCTCGCACGCATCGGCGTGCGAGAAAAAAAACGTTGTCAAAGTAAAAAAAAAACAGTCGTGTCAGACGCATGCTGGTGCGCACAAGAAAAATGCTCAGACGAAACGGATCTCCGCACTCAATAATTTAGAACTTCAAGAGTAATATGTATGCATGCCAGTGCGCCCAGGTAGCATCGTCGAGATTAGTACAAGGTTTACGGGTACACGGACAACGTCAGCTCCGACAGCAACGCAACACAATGTTTACGGCTACGCGGTCTAGTTTATTTTTAGTACAATTTATTTATTCAGGTATGATAAAGACTCAAACAAAACGAATGCCCGCCTCCAACCCCTCAGAGTCTCAAGAGTAATATGTTCGCATGCCAGTGCGAACAGATAGTACCGTCGAAATTGGTACAAGGTCTACGGCTTCACGGATCAGATCAACTGCAACCGCAACGCATCACCAGGTTTATAGTTACGCGATAAAGGTCGACAACAGAAATTACATATGGTCCGCGCACGCGCGAGCGAGGACTGAAAAACACTTATTCACAAAATTACAAGCAGGAACTCTCGCACTAGTACTACTTAATTTAATTGTGTATCGTAAAGAGGAAAGAAAGGGCAGGTTCATCATGGGCTGAAAAACTGCTCAGATTATTCACATCACACTTATTCTTTAAGGGGATAAGACAGAGGGGGGGGGCAAAGGTCTCTCGTGTCCCATAAGAGCCCGATGGGTTCCGGAGAGTAACCCAAGTCCCCCAAGCTTCCCTGGTCCCCTCGTATCGGCTCATTTCGACCAGTCTCGACTCATCGCGCCCAACTCTTCTAGTCTCGACATGTTTCGTCTGATCTCGACGCACTTCAACCAGCCTTGACGCGGCTTTGAATCCAGCATTTTTCTACGCAGCATTCTTCGCCGGGAGTATTCAAGAGTTGGGCGAGTGCGCAAAGACTAAAAATAAGGTATCACGGTCGGGGATTTCATTTGACTTGTGATTAAGCGAGTTCGGGTGTAGTAAAATATAATTTCGAACTGGACCATGTCTTGCAAGTTGTCAGCAAGGGAAAGTTCCAGCTCCTTTCGGAAGTCACTCGACGTAGCGCTGCTGCAGAGTGCAGATGACCTGACTTGATTGAGAGGAGGTTGCGGGTTTTCGGTCATGGTGAGGTCACACTAATGTTATATGCCTCATTACATTAACAATCACATCCAAGAAGCGAGAAGTCGTTATATTACTCGTGTCAACAACATATATTTGACGCTGACAATTCAACAGTGAAATTTGGTAGCTTCTTCAAAAACTAGTTCAGTTGAAATGTCGGAGACGTCACAGAAGAACTGTTGACGACAAACGAAAAAAAGGGGCGCCGCATCACGCAAATAACTGATTGCGGACAGACGGATCGAGAAAAGTATGAGAAACAGAACAGTTGTGCATGACATCTGCCCCTCCGAAGGGGAAATCACATACCAGAACAGAAGAATGAATACAAGAATTACTAGAAAAAAGTTTATTTGAAAGAGGGCAACACTCAGACGGAATCTAGTTTGTTCTCAACACCAACATTATGATGTCCTAAATGTGGCAAGATAATAATTTATGTAGGTTTACGATAAGAAATAGCTGCAAAAACTGTCTTCCTGTGGGGAACGACAAACACGGCATCACAACATAATTTGGACAGGTGGCGTGATGAGCGTTATTGTCGACACGAAAGAGGGATCAGAAATGGAGTTGATTTCGCGAGGCCTAAATAATTCGAGGGTAATCACTTCCAAGCGACAGCGTCGAGAAATCAGATACAGATACTAGGCCAAAATCCCACAGCAAGGGGGGTGGCCGACGGCAAGGAGCACCTCACACCTTAGCTCTTTTGCGCCAAAGGGTCGGGCCGGGGACACCGCAACACACCCCCCGGGTCATGAGTGCGGTTCAAGGTCAGTGTCAGCAGCAAAGCCAGACAACGTAACTGGTTTACCTCTGCCGCGTCCTGATGGCCGGCCCCCCCACCCACGACCATCCCGTCTCTCAACGATATGCCTAGGGCAGGAAAGTACATCAGGGCAGCGTCAAAACTCATCCGTTCACTATCTTTCTCCACTCACGCCTATCCAGTGCACGCTCTCTCGCTACCTCCACACTCACGTCTCTCCTTCCTAACGCCTGCTTCACACCATCCATCCACCCAAACTTTGGACTGCCTCTAGACCTACGTCCACTCGACTCTGACTTCGACACCTTTTTCACCAATCTCCCTTTATCCATCCTCACCACGTGCCCGAAACATCTCAAAACACGCGAATCAACTCTGTGCTCTAACTTCTTCACCATCCCCGTACTGATGCGAACCACGTCGTTAGTGATCCGGTCTCTCAGGGACACTCCAGCCATATTCCTCAAAAATTTCAGCTCGAAAACATTCAACCTTGTCCCCTCTTCTGCTCTCACCCCCCGAAGTCTCAGCTCAGTACAGCACTGTTGGCAACATCCAACATCCTGCAGCTCATTACGCTCTTCAGTACACCCCGCACTTTACACTCCTCCTTCACTTGCGACTTCACCACAGTTTCCACTAATTCAGTCTTCTCCACATGGGAGCCCAGATACTTAAAACACTGAACTTCTTCCAACAACTCTCCATTTAGGAGAATACTAATTCTGCTCGCATCGACAGTCCTCGAGCATCTTATTCCTATACTTTTACCCACGTTCACTTGAAGCTTCCTCCTCTCACACACTCTACCAAACTCAGACACAAGCCTACATTGTTTCTCCTCCGAATCCGCAACCAGGGCCGTATCATCAGCAAATAGCAACTGGCTCAACTGCCAACTCGCTTCCAACAGTTCCAAGCCACGACCCAGCACACTCGCGTTCACCTCCCTGACCACTCCATCCATATAGAGGTTAAACAGCCAGGGAGACATCACGCAGCCTTGTCTCAGTCCAACTTTCACTGTGAACCAATCACTCACCTCCCTCCCCACACTGACACATGCTCGGCTGTCAGCATAGAAACTCTGCACCGCTTTCAACAGATGTCCGCCCACTCCATACAAACGCAACACCCTCCACAGCGCTTTTCTGTCAATCCTGTCATATGCCTTCTCCAGATCCATGAAGACTCAAAACACATTCTTTCCTTTTGCAATGTACCTTTCACAGACCTGTCTCACTGCAAAAATCTGATCGGCACACCCTCTACCACTCCTAGAGCCACACTGTTCCTCTCCAATTGCGCAGTCCGTACAGTCTCTAATCCTTTTGATCAGCACTCTCCCGAACAACGTACCAACCACACATAAGACTTATACCTCTCGAGTTGCAGCATTCATTTTCATCTCCTTTGCCCTTGTACAGCGGAACAATGCAGGCACTGCGCCAAGCAATTAGATTGGTACCACACCTGCCCCAAAACACAAGTTCAGTAACCTCACCAACCATTCGACAATCGTTACTCCACCATTTTTCTGGCACTTGGTCGCAACGCCATCCAAACCAGGGGCACACCCTGTTTTTATCACTTCCACCGCCTCCTGCACCTCTTCCCTGTTATTGTACGTCACAAGTCTCTCCCAAAACTGGCATCCTAGCACCACCACCCACAGCAACAATATCAGCCTCTCTGTCATCCTCGACATTCAACATCTCATCAAAATACTCGGCCCACCTCTTCCGTACATCACCATTTTCCAACAACAATTGGCCGTTTTCATCTTTCACCACTTCCTCTTTTCCGGTCTCTCCTGTGGAGAATATATCCCACATGCCTAGCACGGAGAAGAAGTTAGTGTATAAATGTATGTACTTATGTATGTATGTATGTATGTATGTATGTATGTAT